>CM068593.1:3145534-3255534 GCA_035048485.1 Pteria penguin | reverse complement strand
ACAGTAGAGAATAGAGTGAAGTAATCTATTTCATCAAATCTAAACATTCTTCAAGTAATATCCAGACATCTGAAGTTATGAAAAATGAGGAATTTGCGCAAAAACACTAAAATAGCACATGATTTAAATTAACATCAGTTGTAGTCTTAAAAGGCATAAACAGTTGCATTGAAAAATGACTTTAGATCAATTTAAACAAGAACTGAATATTTTACAAGCATTTTACAGAAATCAGCGATTTTCAATTGAAAAAGTAGGTTTCCGTATATAGATGTCAATTTTCAAAGCTTTCGCAATAAAACAACAGAATTAGAAAATAAAGACAATTATGGCCAAAGACGTTTTATCACTATACAAAACCATTGTTAAGCATACGAAATAAAGATTCGAGTATCTATATTCAAGCCGACAGCCTTGTGGTTGTGTATGCAGTGGCGGATCCAGGATTTCCGAAAAGGGGGGAGGCCACATGTGTATTAGCCAAACTACATGTACTTAGCCTTTTTTGGTGCAAAATCTGGATTTTTACCAGTAAAAATGTGGCCAAAAGTGGGGGGGGGGCAGGTCCCCCGCCACTGATATGCTTCAAAAAATCAGTATGGAGAAAAATCTAGAAACTTGGTGACCTTCTAGATTTCATCTTCAATGTTGTCCCTCTAAATAAATGTACCTTCAGTTTCTAACGTGGCCTGCGAACTGTCAAAAAACCTTACAAAATCGGATGCGTCAATCTCGTGCATGGTCATAGTCGATACGCGATTTGATATGTTTTCTGTTGACAGCAACGCATGCGCAGTAGAGGACTTTAAAACATTGTACCCAGTTTCCTACTCCTAACTCCGAAGGTGTTGATGCGTGTGTACAAGCATTTCCCCATTTTGTCTCGTTCCAGCGCTCATAAAAATTATTGTTAAAGAAAAGTGTACAGTTATTTTCCAAGAGTTTTCGCCGAGTCCATCTTGGTTTCTTTTTGTGGTGGAAAATTCAAAACAAATTCTGCGTACAGGCTTTAAAGGTGACAAGGGTGTATTAGGGTACCGGTATCTATCAAAACATGGATTTGTACACAACAAACTTAGTTTGCTGTAGAATTCATTATGTGCCTCGTTTACTGGTAAACATCGAAAAATTCATTTTCCCACCACCACCGCACCCTTCCTATGATTCTGTGGAAGTAGACGTTGTTTCTATGGTACGGTTCTTACAAGGTGAAACATGGGAAATTAGTCTCCATTCCTTACGGGTATAATTTTATGTTAACTATGATTTGATAGAGTAATAATAATGACCTTGGAATTTGACCCTTTAGATTCTAGACTATTCCTTCTTATTGAAACTGCACATGTATAGAGAAAATATATTCACAATATTTTTTTAGATTTTTTTCAAAGGTACCTGTATCTATGCATTTGGGAATTTTTGTCCCATTTGTGTAATGCTAAAAGATCAATGTTTGTGATAAATTTAGACAAAGTTTGTGAAAAATCAATAAAATTTCCATTGGGAAAGGTCCTTGTAATGGACCTGTTTTGAAGAAAAAACCGCACTGATTTACTATCATTGTCTTACCCTTTTAGATATTCCAGTCTACCATTTGGTGTACAGTGGGGCATTGCTTGTGAGGAATCAGCTAGAACAGATTATCTTTTGATTAAAAATGCAAATGAACAATGTATGGTACTACCTACTGGCTTAACTTTATACTCTACGCACTCGTTCCTTGGAGCATCAAGTAATGGACAGGTAATTGAAAAGGAGAGTTCAGGCATTTTAGAAATCAAATGTCCATTTTCTATAAATGGTGCACCTATCCATGATATGGACGTTGCTGATATTTTATTCATGAATGATTCTAAATTTTGTATGGAAATGACTGAAGCAGGCCCCAAGTTAAAGGTCACACAAATTGTATGCTCAGGTGCAAGTTGAACTGACCATAATGAGTCAACCATGGTGTAATTTTGTTTTATGGACAAATGCAAAATCAAACAATAATTGCATTGACAGAGTTCATTTTGATGAAGAGTTTGTAACAAATATGATGCCAAGACTTGTCCAGTTTTATGTACAGCATATTTTTCCAGTTCTACTTAATGATGAATAATAAATAATGTCAATGAGGTTTACTTTTTTGTTGTTCTTGCAAAGTTTAAAATGTTATTAAAGTAGCATACTCTTTGTCTTTCATGATATATGCATGTTACTGATCAACTAAAATTATACGTATTTCATATCTGACCTTCGCACCCCAAACAAAATCCCACACTGCATTTCCTCATAAGCTAACGTTGTACCAAATTTCAATCAAATTCCATAGTCTCTTATCAAATCATTGTCTTGAAACTTGATTTGGACGGACAGGCGGACAAGAAAAAAAAACTACAGTCTCCTCACATTTCATTGGCAGGGGACTAATAACAAAAAAAAAAAAATTCACCACCAATGAAATTCATACAATTCCCTCATTAAACTTGACCTACTTTTATCTATGTTGAATCTTGTGGTACAAGTGGGCCATCTAAGTCTGTAAGCCAACAACAAACTTGGAATATCTTTGTAGCTAGAGGGGCCAGTGATAATGGGAAAGTTCCTTCCAAAATATGAAAGTTCTTTACCCTTCCGATTGCTCTCTCGACATGAATCCTCAATTGAGCAATTTCCTGTGTATGAAAAATTTCATTGGTGGTGAATTGGTCTCTGCTTCCTCAGAAAGGAGGGATGTTAAGTATATAATGTCTTTCAGCAAGTAAATCTGAAATGGTAAAACCTTTATCTGCCATTATACTAACATGGGGATCTAATGAATCTAACAAACCTGACTCTTCAGTTATCTTGCGATCTGATACACGTCCACCCCATGCTTTAGAAACAAAAGGAATTACACCTGAAGGCGTAATACCTACTAAAAACTTCAAAGTGTTGTTATGCTTCTAATTAGAAAACGTGAGGCTTTGATTTACCAAACTAGATGAATGTTGAAGAAAAATTTCAGTGCAATCTATAATAATTCGTGTAGATTGATATTTCTTTTTAAATACAGAGGGCATAGTTTTGGTAACATGTTCTCTTGTGGGGAAAGGATTAAGAAATTTCAATTCCTTGTGTAATAAACAAATCCAGGTTGTGAAAATCATTAAAAAAGAAGATACAGACAGATTAAATCTGTTTGCAATATCTTGAATATATAATCCCAATCTGATTCTCATTAGCACAGCAAGCAGCTGATCAATTGGCCTAAGACTTGAGTCAACCTGTCTTGTCCTGTTTGTTGTTGATCGACTTTCACCCCTCCAATATGACATCCGGTTGCTTTTACTGGACAGGTAACTGTTTGAAGTATTAAAAAATGAATGGTATATATTGGTCACTTAATTGAGCAACTGTTTCACCTAGACACACAAAATTCACACATCAGTTATATATATAAGAAAGGTGACATTATATACTACTTGCAAGTGACTGATTAATTAATCAATTACTGTTCATAATTACTCCGCAATTATTTCAAATTATAAGGTAATGGCATCTACCTTGATGCAATGCCTAGAAATTTATGATTTGCCATTGACACACCCAAACCAGTGACAGATCTTTTACATGCCGCGTCTACCGTGACATGTGGCATCAGTTTTACTGTCTCATCTGCAAGATAACAACGGTGTGACCCTGACAGGATTCAAACCCGGGACCTCTCAGTTTCTAGACGAGTTCTCTACCACTGGACCACAATGGTTTCACTTACAAGTGAATACTGTTTGTAGGTTTGATAAGTCCAAGATAAAGGTAACATGTTTCTTCAGTTTCATATTTACTGGCATGATTTGGAATAATCTGACTATCTGACTACTGAATGCAGTTGGTTGAAATGCATAATAGAAAACAAATTTGTGTTGATTGATTGATTGATTTTTGTTTAACGTCACACCACGAATATTTCACGTATATGGTGACGGCATCTGCCTGATGCGGGGCATACAAATTTGGAACTTTGCAACGGACCCACCAAAAGCAGTGAGGGATCTTTAGCGTGCCATGCATACCAGGACACGGGTCCTCGGTTTTTACTGTCTCATCCGAAAGACAGGACACCGGCATGACCAGAGCGGGAATCGAACCCCGGCCTCCCGATTAGGAGTCCAGCGCGATACCACTAGGCCACGCCGGCTTCCAAATTTGTGTTGAAGTTGAATAGCTATAAGATGTATCATATCTTACTTGAAGAACCAAAGAAACACAGTGAACGTTGGAATTCACGTACAAAATCTTGTTTCAGCATCATTGTCCTTGATTCTATGGACACCCCATGTGTTATACTCTAGCTCTTCCTTCAATCTCTGGTTTTCCTTTTTAGCTCACCTGAGCGTAGCTCAAGTGAGCTATTGTCATAGTGCAGCGTCCGTCGTCCGTCGTCCGTCGTTAACTTTTCTACATTTTCGACTTCTTCTCCAGAACCGCTGAACAGAATTTCACCAAACTCCATGGAAAGTAAGTACTCAAGGTCCTCTACAAAGTTTGTGTTTTTTATGCCGATCCGTGATCCAAAATGGCCGCCATTGGCTCTGATTGGTTGACACATTTTCGACTTCTCCTTCAGAGATGCTACACAGAATTTCACTAAATTTCATAGGAAGTAAGTACTCAAAGTCCTCTACCAAGTTTGTGTTTTTTATGCCGATCCCTGATCCAAGATGGCCGCCATTGGCTCTGATTGGTTGACACATTTTCGACTTCTTCTCCAGAACTGCTGCACAGAATTTCACCAAACTTCATAGGAAGTAAGTACTCAAGGTCCTCTACCAAGTTTGTGTTTTTTATGCCGATCCTTGATCCAAGATGGCCGCTATTGGCTCTGATTGGTTGACACATTTTCGACTTCTCCAGAACTGCTGCACAGAATTTCACCAAACTTCATAGGAAGTAAGTACTCAAGGTCCTCTACCAAGTTTGTGGTTTTTTTGCCGATCCGTGATCCAAGATGACCGCCATTGACTCTGATTGGTTGACACATTTTCGACTTATTCTCCAGAACTGCTGCACAGAATTTCACCAAACTTCATAGGAAGTAAGTACTCAAGGTTATCTACCAAGTTTGTGTTTTTTTATGCCGATCCGTGATCCAAGATGGCTGCCATTGGCTCTGATTGGGTGACACATTTTCGACTTCTTCTCCAGAAAAGCTGCACAGAATTTCACCAAACTTCATAGGAAGTTGGTACTCAAGGTCCTCTACCAAGTTTGTGTTTTTATGCCGATCCGGGATACAAGATGGCCGCCATTGGCTCTGATTGGTTGACACATTTTTTACTTCTTCTCCAGAACCGCTGCACAGAATTTCACCAAACTTCATAGAAAGTAAGTACTCAAGGTCCTCTACCAAGTTTGGTGTTTTTTATGCCGATCCGTGATCCAAGATGGCCGCCATTGACTCTGATTGGTTGACACATTTTCGACTTCTTCTCCAGAACCACTGCACAGAAATTCATCAAACTGCATAGAAAGTAAGTACTCAAGATCCTCAACCAAGTTTTGTGTTTTTTATGCCGATCCGTGATCCAAGATGGCCGCCATTGACTCTGATTGGTTGACACATTTTCAACTTCTTCTCCAGAACCACTGCACAAAATTTCACCAAACTGCATAGAAAGTAAGAACTCAAGGTCCTCTACCAAGTTTGTGTTTTTATGCCAGTCCGTGATCCAAGATGGCCGCCATTGGCTCTGATTGGTTGAAGCATTTTCAACTTCTTCTCCAGATCGGCTGCACAGAATTTCATCAAACCTCATAGGAAGTAAGTACTCAAGGTCCTCTACCAAGTTTGTGTTTTTTATGCCGATCCGTGATCCAAGATAACAGCCATTGACTCTGATTGGTTGACACATTTTCGACTTCTTCTCCAGAACAGCTGCACAGAATTTCATCAAACTTCATGGAAAGTAAGTACTCAACATCCTCTACCATATTTTTGTTTTCTATGCCGATCCGTGATCCAAGATGGCCGCCATTGACTCTGATTGGTTGACACATTTTCGACTTCTCCAGAACCACTGCACAGAAATTCATCAAACTGCATAGAAAGTAAGTACTCAAGGTCCTCTACCAAGTATAGGTTTTTTATCCCGATCCGTAATCCAAGATGGCCGCCATTGGCTCTGTTTGATTGACACATTTTCATCTTCCTCTCCAGAACCCCTGCACAGAATTTCTTGCTTGCTTCTAAATATGCACTTTGTGCTCAGGTGAGCGATATAGGCCCACTTGGGCCTCTTGTTAAGTTTTTCATTTTCCATCTGAAGAGGATCTGGTTCTGTTTGAGCTTCTGCAAATACATTCGGGGGCAGGCTTGGTGTAGTGGTTAAGCGCTTGGCTTGCGGCGCCGACGATCTGGGTTCGATTCCCGGGTTGCGCCACTGTGTTTAAGAGGTTGGTAACCTCCTGCTTCCATGTCGCGATATAATTGAAATATTGTTGAAAGCGACGTAAAACACTAATCAACCAACCAACCAACCAACCAACCAGCAAATACATTTATTGATTGTTTATTGTTTAAGTTCCATATACATTTAATTATATAGATATTATAAATTGTAGTCTAGAATAACGATAAAAAAACCATCTTAACCATAATATATTATCCTGTAGTACCCTGAAGTCACATTGATCAAATTTTCAGTACAGAGACTTGATGTTGATTTGATAAGAATGCAACTATGCAATTATTTGACAATATATCAAGGCTATGTCGTACTTGACTGCTTCATTCTACATATCTGTAACAGGCAGGAGAAAAAGATGTGGCCAGAATCGCGAATCGAACCCAGAACCGTCTGCGATCAAAGCTGACACACTCACCATTGAGCTATCCCAGCCTATACCCATCCATCACATACTCAGATTAAATAGCCATTCCCTACTGAGCAGGATTAATGGCCAGCTGAGATAATCTACATTTCCTGAAATGGAGTAGTCTCATAATCCATCTCATGGATGTATGATTAATTATCTTTTAGTTTATTTGAATTTCATTTGTAATAGTTACCTGAGTCAATAGTGGGACTAAGTTTAGGAATCTCAACATCATCTGTAAAGCAGTAAGCAACATCAACATCAGGAAAATGTCTGAATGGCTCATTACCATCGTGGTGTTTTGAGCAGCTGTAACCATCATGTGTGAATAGGGAGAAATGTTTATGATCTGCTTCCATTTTTCTAGCCTCCTTTTCTAGGGAAATGGTCTCCTTAAACAAAACAAATGAACAATTTAAAAAATTTATTTTAATGCATGAATTACTCTTTTAGTTTATACATGTATTTTTCATTACATGTATTAAGTAATGATTGAAATAAATTAGTTGGTTTCGAATCATTCTTGTTGGCATATGACTAGACTACACAATGGTGGATACCTTTTAAGACTGATATTGATAATATATTTGGAGACACCCCCCCCCTCCTTTTTGCATAGATCAGCCTCCAAATACAGCTACTATGATGTGTGGATTGCAACAGCCACCATAATCAAACAAAACCTAATTATGTTGTATATATGAATAGATATTCAAGAATAATAACTACCTTAGCACCCTTTAATGGTCTTTTAATTCACAGTTGTGCCCGATATGATTTTTGAATACTGTATTAATAAAAATATTTTCTATGTGTTTACCTTTGTATTCTCCTTCACTGCTGCTCCAGCTTCTCTAGCTGCTTCGGAAGGGACTGTGGTTTGAACTTGTAGGCATACATGTAGATCGTTGGTGCGAAGTGCTTCGGGCCGGGAGCGTTTGTTGCAAAGGTCTAAATTTCTATGCAATGCATTAGGCAGATGCCGTCACCATATACGTGAAATAATCGTGTAGTGACGTAAAACAATATTCAATCAATCCAATCTAATTAAAATCTAGCTCTCTTTACTTCATAGAGCTGTATGTAGTTTACGGAATAAAGGGAGCTATATTTTAATTTAATTTTAATATTTTAAGAATCTAGTCTTAATAACATAAATGTGATAGGCAGCGGACGTAACTATTCTTAAACATGTTCATCTTTCTTAAGCAAATAAACAGTGTAAGATATAATAAACAGTATTAAATACTAGAAATCTGATCACAGCTCGCCCTGTATTCGACGAGTAATCAGCTCACAATGGAATTGTTAGAAACATATACAAGAAATAATGCTCGGTGACATGTATCTATGTCATGGTGTGCTGTGTGTATTATTAAATGATGTGTTTAATCTCCATAAATGAGGATTTGATTTAGTTTTGGGGGGGTTTTTTTGTTTGTTTTGTGTGTGTGTGTGTGTGTGTGTGTGTGTGTGTGTGTGTGTGTGTGTGTGTGTGTGTAGGTGTGTGTGTGTGTTTTAATTACCATTATCATTTTATTTTATTTTTCACGAGAGTCGTACTCGTAAATTTTGCATTATGGAGGAAGAGGTATAGTGCAAATAGTAACGATGTGTCAAAATTACTTAATTTATGCATATTCAGTCAATTTGAACTGCATATATACTTCTGGCATGACCAACGTAACTCCTCACAGATGCTTTTATATGTGTCTTGAAATTGCTAAAATCCATTTTCGTCCAGGGGCGTAGCCCCTCAGGCCCCTACCAGGGCTTCGCCCTGGACCCAATGGGGACCTAAGAAGGCCCCAGACCCCTCGCATTTTGTTCTTTCACATCGTTTTAAAGTTTAGCTGCGCGTCTGCCTGTAGTCCATCAGATAAATTCCGTCGATCTGGTTCCTCCCTTGGAATTGTTCGGTTTATCTATCACAGGTAAATATTGATTACTATTTAGTTAATTCACTATTCTTTCCTCAGCATTGCTCTGCATTCCCACTCCACTTCTTCCTCTTTAATAGATCGGCTGTTACCTTTTTATTGCCAACAAAAAGACAGGTAAGATTTTTTTCATGTTGGAATTTTAAATGCAAAAGCTATTCAACTACAAAATAATGATTTCTTCTTCGAAAGAAATATTTCCTTAATAAGTAAACAAATTACAAGATTTTCGTTGTCCAAGCTTAAAATGCAAAACAAGAAAAGCGGCAGGATATTTCAGTCATTATAAATGCTAATACTTAAAAATTGGAACACGCTATACGTTTAGTGCCTTTGTTATTCTTCACAATTAAGACAGCTTAGAGCAAAATATATATCGTGATTCGTATTTCCCAGAAATGACACTGGCACTGATTTTCTAATAGAAAGTTTACTTTTCAGTTTTTTCCATTACGGTTATACATGTTTATGTTAAGTTTCGTATTTCAGCGGAACATTTTATGCATGTAATGTGTTCTTTGCGAATCATATATATATATATATATATATATATTTTCCTATTAGATAGCGCATAGAGTAACGCTCAATATGTAGCCAATTGAAGAAACCAGTTTTTATTAGACTAGTGCTTTGTATATATTTTCTATCTTTCTTTTCGTGTCTGTATATTTGTGTGAGTGTTTGTGTGTGTCCTGAAGAAGAAGCAGATTGCTTCGAAAATTTGGCAATTTTTTAATTGTTTTAGTATCGTTATCTCTTACCTGTGCTTTTATATATATATATATATATATATATATATATATATATATATATATATATATATATATATATATATATATATATATATATATATATATATATATATATATATCATATATATAGTTCCACGTCCAAATCGTCCCGCATCTGGGCTCTCTGACCTACAAAACGTATCAATCCAATCGTAGAATATGGATTTATAAAAGCTGTTCGGATGGAGAATATTAGGAAAGTTTTTTAAGGTTTAAGATATCATTTGATATTAAATAGATATACTAATCAATTAATTTAACAATATATATTTATATATATATATATATATATATATATATATATAATATATATATATATATATATATATATATATATATATATATATATATATATATATATATATATTGTTAAATTAATATATATATTGTTAAATTAATTGATTAGTATATATATATAAAACAAATGAATGAGTAATAAATACATAAATAATAACAATAATAATAAAGAGAAATAGTTAAATCAATAGATAGTTTAATGATCAAAATAGTTTTGATTCAATGGCTAATATTGTCTGACTATAAGTACACGTGTTGTACATCATGAGTGTGACGCTGGGATAACATCGGTAATGATGTGCTGTAACGTATATATCTATATAAGTATATAATGTGATGAAATCCTAAATCACCAATAAATCTAACACTATCCGGTTACCAAGGAATCACTAGGCTATAAATCCAACACCTTTTATAAATCCTCTCCAATTAACAGCGTCCTTGTTCGTAATTAATCACATTTCCCATAGGTGTGTTAGGTATCGGACATAGTTCTACATGTAGCTGTCTCCCTTGACAGTGATATGACGGTGAACAGGTGATTCAGCACCAGTTATTGTGTGTATTACATTGTTAGTAATTGTTTCAATGTCTGAGACTTACCCGCAAACGCACTTACTGTTTACCTAACCAAAACCGCTATCACATTAAAGAAGTGGTTTGTGAAATACTCGAGTACTTGTTATGACTTTGTTGGCTCATGATTGAATTTATTTATTTTTTTAAACAAACAGAAAATGATATAAGAGAAGGGGGGGGGGGGGGGGGGGGGGGAAGAAAAAATTTAGAAGGAAAGAAAGAAAAGATTGAGAGAAAAACAACCCCAAAACAAACAAGAAAAAAAACCCTTCAGATAATATTAATAAAAAATAAATCAAATAAAAACTAAATAATAAAATAAAATAAATAAATAAATAAAGAAGTAATGATTAAAGTAAATTTATAAATAAATTTTGACTTTCTTGTCAACAATGACACGGACATCTCTCTACACAAATAAATCTCGACAAGTTCCGAACGACGGTAACCTTGAGAAATTTGGAATCGGAATTTTCGATCTTCCAAACACTTGCAAAATTGTAGAATGGATCCTGCATAAACTTCGGTTTGAAATTTTCACAAGTCATCTTAGCTTTGGACATATGAGTTTCCGCAATTTTTTTGCTATGTTTCTGGATTCGCCGAAAAACACGGTATTGGCCCTCTTAATTTTCTTTTTCCTCTTTTTTTTTATAAAATAAGCAGGAGGTTGACTTTACTTAAACAGTTAAAATCTGAGAAAACCTTATTTGTGATGTCAATACACTTGTAGTTGTCTGGAGATTGGTTTGTATGTTGGTTTGTATGGTTGTAAGTGATGGGTCCGGCAAAAAAAATCATGATTTCAAAATCATCTGTTCAACAATGAATTAATAACTGGGATTTGGATTTTACTGAGTTATATTCCATCGATAAATAGAAATAAACCATTCTGCAAAACAATCTATTTGAACATTTGATAATGGAATAAATGAAATAATTGATTTAAGTATTTTCTCAGTTTAAGGCGCCAGACCCAGGTTAACGTAAGCAGTTCATTGTGGTTTTGTTACGTGAAGTTATCCCCCTTCCTTTCCTCTGTCCAAACTCTCTTATTATCTGACAGTCTATCTATGTAACGATAGATCTTTCAAAGTCCTCCACAGGGAAGCCCAACATATGATATAAAACACAAACACTCAAGACTGCGTTTTATTAACTATGAAAAGATTTCCGCTGTGGATAATCACACGGCTTGTAGAACAAGGGATACTGGTTAGATTCCCGCACGAGACCAGTTTAATCAAGAGGTCAGTGACCTTCTCCTTCCATATCGCTATATCACTGAAATAATTATTGAAAGGAAGTAAAACATCAAGAACTAATAGACAACAAACAATCCAACCACACAATCTCACAACCTACTCTTCTCTCGCTTCACTAGACAAACATTTGCCGGTTCCGTAATTTGCAGAGTACTTTGTTTACGTTATGCTAGTTTACCCCTGTAGTGCATTTTCTTATTGGAATAATGGAATACCAGGCTACGGAACGTATATATGCACTGCAGCATATCATGGTCTGATTTCCCTACGGAGCAACGTTCATTCATCTTACACTAATGGTGCGCTATGCAATATGACATAGCAATACATGTATAATAATATTGGTTATAGTAACTGGAAGTTTTGCGCGGATCTAGAGGAACCAACTGAGGGTCCGAACCCACCACGAGATTTGGCGAAAATAACTTTGTTGGTATTTTTCAAGCCGGTGTGGCCTAGTGGATGAGATGCTCGGTTCATGACCTAGAGGTCCCGGGTTCGATTCACACTGGTGTTTTGTCTTTCGGATGAGGTAGATAAAAACCAGGTCCCGTGTCACGGTAGTCGTGGCACGTAAAAGATCTCTCACTGCTTCGGGAAGGTCCGATGCAAAGATATTAATCTGCGCAATGCATCAGGCAGATGCCGTCACCATATACGTAAAATAACCGTGGAGTGACGTAAAACAATATTAATCAATTAATGAATCAGTCTTGTTATTTTTCCGATGCAGAATAAGTAATTTTATACACACAATCATAATTAAACCTCGCTCAGAACATTAATTAGGGGTGGACCCGGGCCCCTCTCAACAACAGACCTGGATCCGGGCCCTGAACTGACGTTGGATAAGTGTATTGTCATTCTGATAACCTCGGGATTTTTCACAAGATGAAATACCTCTTTATGACAGCTTTATTAATTATACAACGTAAGAGCTTGATTACAAGGGCGATAAGCTGCAAAGAGAAAATTGTCTAAGGTCACATTTCAAGCTCGCACAGATCCAAACTATATGTATTGGACATCCATTTTGAGGTTTTTCTCAACGTACGACCTCAGAATGGCTACCATGTAAATAAATTATAGCAGCTTTATTTTTTTCTAGAGCAATAATCATGAATGAGGTCTTAGATAAATTCAAATATATTGCAGATTTTACTCTTTCATGTATTTCATCAGGAAAAATAAACAAGACACACACAATTGCCAAAAACAATGTGCATTTTCAGTTCTTCTTCTTCTTCTTCTTCTTCTTAATACTTTCATTCATTCCTTTTGTAATATTTGTCTGTAAGGTAAGTCTGAAATCGACACGACACATCCAACAGGTGCGATTATTTTATAATGGAAACACATAATCCTGACGTACATCGAACAACCACATTGACGCAATTTACACCTATTCTAACGCGGTCTGAGTCCGACTTCTTAACTGAGATGTTTGTTTTTCGCTAGACACTGTATCGGGTACTCGACTTTTTACTGACACAAGGTCACAAACTTACGTATAACTTATAGAATCTTGTTATAGTTTACATCACACGTATCTTTTGTTACACTTATATATAGTGGCGGCACCTGCCGGGTGCACGCCCTTATAAGTTGTATTTATGCAATGACACCAATCGAAGCAGTGAGGGATTCTTACGTGCCAAGGAAAACCATGGCACGGGGTCTCGGTTTGTACTGTCATGTGCCAACGTATACTATGACACGGGGCCTTGGTCTGTACTGTCTCGTGCCCACGTATACATGACAAGGGGCCTCGGTCGGTACTGTCTCGTGCCAACGTAAACCATGACATGGGGCCTCGGTCTGTACTGTCTTATGCCCACGTATACCATGACAAGGGGCCTCGGTCTGTACTGTCATGTGTCCACTTATACCATGACACGGGGCCTCGGTTTGTACTGTCATGTGCCCTCGTATACCATGACACAGGGCCTCGGTTTGTACTGTCTCGTACCCACGTATACCATGACACGGGTCCTCGGTCTGCACTGTCATGTGCCCACGTATACCATGACACGGGGCCTCGGTTTGTACTGTCCCATGCCCACGTATATATGACACGGGGCCTCGGTTTGTACTGTCATGTGCCTCGTATACATGACACGGGGCCTCGGTTTGTACTGTCTCGTGCCCACGTATACTATGACGAGGCTGAAGATGAGGAGGCAGAAGATCAGACAATCAGCGCAGATATATCAGAACCGCCAGATATATCCGAACCGCCAGATTGGGAACCATTTTGTCAGAGAAGACATTTGGTACCATACCATTGAAATTTACCGTCCTGTAATAAACAATAAACTATTGTAACTGTCTGAGACAATACCTATAATGAAAGGTCACCTTCTTGTAAAGGTCGCAATTTAGATTCCCATTCTCTATGTTTTGTAGCAAAATTAGCCCTTCTTAAAAGGTCGCTTCTTTCATGTTTTTCATGTTTCATACACAAATGTCACTGTATATTAGCAGTGTATGTTCATTAAAGACAATGGTTCTCTATTACCAGATGATGCTTACGTGTCTTTATATTCTTCTTTGTCTTCTTATCAGTTTTTTTCATTTATTATTATTATTCTTATTCATTATTATCATTTTTACTTATTATTAATATTTTTATTTATTATCATTATTTTTATTTATTTTTTTATTTATTTATTTATTTATTTATTTATTATCATTACTATTATTATTATTATTATTATTATTATTATTATTATTATTATTATTATTATTTTATTATTATTATTTTATTATTATAGTTATTGTTATTTATTTATCTATTATTATTATTATTATTATTATTATTATTATTATTATCATTATTATTATTATTATTATTATTATTATTAATTATCATTACCCATGATCTACGTTTCATATTATAAGCTCACTTGAGCAGGTCATACAGCTGAGTCGGTGTCTTCCCACTTAGCCAATATTTGGTATTTTCTATGCTCAGGTAAGGCAAAGAAATATTGGCAAAGCGGGAATTGGATATTAGGTAGAACAATAGGTGATAATTAGCGTATTTGCTATAGTCTATTTTGTATTTAACGTTGCGCACAGGTAATATATACATATAAACCATATAAGAATATTGAAGAAAAATATAAGTCATATCAGTTTAATTACAGTATTTAATCAAGAAAATTTAACAAAAAGATTCATCTTGATATGATCAACTTTACACAAAGTAAGTTTTGGTAATATAACTGCATAATCTATGAAATCATATACATTGTAAATCAATAAAAATCACATTTATTCCATCATGTTAAGTATAATTAGTACAATTATTGAATAGAACACAATATCATTTAAATTCCAGGTTGATGAAATCGAAGAATATCGTTGCATACACTTTAATTTTGTTATCACATGAATATGACGCAAATGGGAAATGATTCAAATGAAGATCAATACAAAATCACACAAATCTATTCCAAATTGACGAGATAAGATGCGGAGTCTGCAAACTGAAGCACACCTATTTCACCATTCCTGAATTTGGCTTTCAGCTGGAGCAATCTTGATTCTAGAATTCTGTATTTCTTTTTTAGATTTTCAATTAACATATTTAAGTTGCGGTGATCATCTTTATAATTTTTTTTTCTGCATGTACATGTAAATATGCTTATTAAACATGATGAATTTCTACTATAGCGTAAAAACCGTCCAGGTAAGAAATCTGAAATATTGGCTACATGGGAATACGGAATTTCAAAATATTGGCTAGGTGGGAATGAACCGCTGAGTCAGATCTGATCTTCTAATAAGTTGACAATAATACAATAGCAGGGTTCGAATCTAAGACACTCCGATTCTAAATAGAATCTCTAAACCACTGACCTACCCTGCCCCCCTTTTTTTTTTCTTTATTTAGTTTTCCATTTTTGTTTTGTGGAAATGCTGTTTTATTATTTATGTCCTCTTTTCTTTGATTCATGATTTTCCACATGTTTTGCACTTAGGTTGTTACGTAATGTGCGATACTCGAATTGCTGAATGGTGTAGTCTTATAAGATATTGTCTAATTAAATTGAAATCCTGTTGATATTTTATAATCTAAAAGTTAGGCCCAGCAAGACGCATTTCAAATAGATATAGAAGCGTCTTTATGTAAAATTAAAAAAAAAAAAAACAAACAGAATTGAGGAAAAGGTTGCACTATACAGCGTTTTTCTTGTCATGTTGACTGATGCAGTGTCTCCCGCTTGACGTCACAATGACGTCATGTTATGTCTTGGCGGGTTTTCTGCAACATTATGTAATTATGTATTGCCTTAACACAACTGCGTATGGTGTTCAATATTTTCTTCTATCCGTATGCTTGCATAACACGTATTTTCACCTCACCTAGAAATTCCATTTGTTTTATTTGAGTTTTCATGACATCCCTTGTTTTCTGGTATTCTTATTAAGCATTTGTGGGCTTCAATAGTTTCCGGTACCCATATTTTAGTATAAGTTACAGTTGACTCTCGTTTACTCGAACACCGATAGCTCGAATTTCCCGTTAATTCATACTGAATTTAGATTCCCGATTCTTATTTCTTTATATGGAAAACTCTTGACTGGAACACTGCTTAATTCGAACTAGTTTACATTTTACGGGGGTTTTTTTTCGTTTGGTCCTAGAGAGTCCACTCTGTTTTCCAAATATTTTAATTGTTTTAGTTCTATGGAATTTACATAGAGCCAAGATGTGATATATATTTAGGTTCATGTTTTCTCGAAAAAGGCCATCGGCCGGAACGTTGAAACAGGGCAACACGAACAGGATTACTTTGTCAGTATTTATAGTGTGTTGTATTTCCTTTATCATTATTCTGGAACGGTGTTTACATGTATATCCTTCTTCCACCGAACAATTTGCACCTTCACCAGGAAGGATATGTAATAATACTTTATTGAAAATACTCATAAATTCCTGATTCTAATATTACTATATCACATTTTAAGTGCAAATATCCGAACTGTTGCAACAAAATGATCTCTATAAACAACAAGCCACTGCAGGAGAATGAAAACTAGTTAATAAAAAACAATTCCAGAGGAAATAATTTTCATCGCCGAGTGTGTATTCATCACGAGTTGCTGGGGGTCTTTCTCTTCCTTGCGTTATTGAAACCGTCGTCGTACGTTACTTGATTGTTTTCAATTACAATACACCGGCGAATTCCGAACAGCATTTCGCTGATAATTTTCGAAGTGCTTCATCAAGAAATTTGTTTAGAGGGCATACACTGTGATTGTGAAGACGCAGGCTAGATCTCATCTTGGTCTCTCGCCTCGGTGGTCAGGTCTCGATTCAGGAGAAAAAACAAAGGGGGGGGGGGGGGTGAGATTTCCGGATGAGTCAATACGCCGCACTTGATCCTTCGGAAACTTTGACCTTTGTAATGTCTGGGGCAGCAATGTCCGAATGGTCTGATGCTCTGAACTTGATCTTATCAGCGTTATTTGTCTCTGTTAAGTTCGGCTTTAAATACCACGTGTTACAAGTGGGCTTATGCGCTGTGCTTGATATCACCGTCGCCTTTGGCCACTGTCACGTCTAGGTACAGGGACTACGATGTCTGAGTGGGCTAATGCCCGTTACTGGAACCCCCTGAAGACCCTTATCTCTGTCAGGTCAGCGTTCAGGGGCCATGGTATTCATACGGACAAATGCGTTGTGCACTGTAACCTCTCAACCCTTGACTTGTCTGCGTTCAAGATCTCTGTAAAACCTTCACCAGCAACGATCTACAGATTTTGTAGTCGTGAAATAATATAAAATCTAAAGACAATGCAATATGCTCCATATTGAGAATAAAGTACGTCATAAATAAATAATAGGAATAGTTATATTGATTTTTGACGGTGTTGTCTGGTCATAGAGCGATGTTTTTAATAGGATTTATTTTAGTATGCGTGTGATTGATATTTTGATAATCTTCCGTGGGTTTTATTTTATGTCGCGCCATTTTTATTTATATGATGACGGCATCTACGCGATGCATTGTACAGAAATTTAAATCAATGCGACGGATCCACCTGATGTAGTATGGGATATTTAACGCACCACGTGACAGAGGGCCTAGAGTGTTACTGTCTCAGTCGAATGGTAGGATATAAATGGGTTGCCAGTAACTGGCCTCGCCTCTGACGGGAGATGCTTACTTTTCCTGGGCACCCGGTATCACCTCTGACAGGAGACGCTTGCTCTTCCCGGGTACCTGGTCTCACCTTTGACAGGAGACGCTTGCTCTTCCCGGGTACCTGGTTTCACCTTTGACAGGAGACGCTTGCTCCGCCGGGTACCTGGTCTCACCTTTGACAGGAGACGCTTGCTCCTCCCGGGTACCTGGTCACACCTCTGACAGGAGACACTTACTCTTCCCGAGTACCTCGTCTCACGCATGACAGGAAACGCTTACTCCTTCTGCACACTTTGTCTCACCTCTGACAAGAAACGCTTTCTACGTGCACGTGTTCCTATTTTTACCTCCGAGACACGCTAACTGCATCCGGGCAATTGCTGATATCTGAGTTTCAGGGTCGAATTAATAATGTCCTCACGATCTGTGCAATACATCATGAATATTACAGTAACAGCTATGACTCTTACAATTCACGGGGTGTTATAGTATGACATCATAGGGATTAAACGTCAGGATGAAGTACCATTTGACTGCGTTATACGGAAATCAATTTCCGGTACAGGTTTAAGATATTAATATGCACTGAAGGAAATGATATGGAACAAAATTTGCATTGAAATTAATTGAAACGAAAATTGATTTTCTTGTGACATTTCCTATAAAATACTGTTTCAGAAAGTTTGAACCCAATTCCTATATAGGTCAAATAATTGTACAGATGATTGGTTGACAGTGGGGACTACTATTTCAATGTATCAAGGCATCTGTTTGGATAAAATGTTTGCTTTAATGTATAAATTTATATCGATTTTGCTGTAAAATTATGAATTTTAATATCATCACGCTGATGTACAGTTTTTATGACATGAAAAAGAGTCGTATACATTAGAAATATGGAAAGAGTTGGGAAGGGGGGAGTGATCCTCATTCTAGCAAGATTTTCTCAAAATTAAGGTGGGAATCCACTAATGTAAACAGTCAAACTTGTGTTAGAGGAGGGATTGACGAACATTTTTGGTGTATGGGTTATGTATAGCTACAATCAAAGGAATTACATGTATTATGCTTTGGAACCTGGATTAAACCGAATGGTGTGATCATATTATATCTTTTCGTTCTAAATCGATTGGTTTTGCGTTCGAGACTGTGGGTGTCGATGTAGTTGTGTTAAAAAGTTGCCCAGATAATGCTTGATAGGAAAGAGATGTTGAAAACGAGGACAGCAAAAGCAAGGAAAGTTCCAATATAAGAACGTAAAATAACCGCATAAAATACCGATCCCGATATCTGACATGTACAGTTATTTTGTTTTAGTACATACATGAAAGCGTAGGAGCAGGGCCAAAAAAAGTAATAATAATAATAAAGAGGGGGAGGGGAGAGGTTATTAGGCAAGAGACACTGCTCCAGTGAAAAATATTTCTCCACACTTGGAAATAATATGCAGATGACAAATCCCAATTATAAAAGATTACCAGTATTCCAATACGTTGAAAAGTCGATTTGATGGTACATGTACATATACGAGTAGTTGAAAACTACATAAAAGGTAAGGACATGTAATTTTTGGGCTTTTTTTCTTTTCTTTCTTTCTTTCTTTTTTGTTTGTTTGTTTGTTTGTTTGTTTGTTTTTTGTTTATTTGTTTTTTTTTTTTTGTTTTTGTTTTTTTTTTTTTTGGGGGGGGGGGGGGGGTTGCTTGTCGAATTGTAATATTGAAAACTGTGCCCCTCCCTTTTGATTTGCTTTCTACATCGCTATAATCCACTCATCCTGACACGCTGTATAACAAACATTGTCTAATCTCATGATCCGTTATGATTTTCTGCGTGAAATATTATCCTCTGTCTTCCTCTCTTTTCGAAGACTCACTGAGTAAAAAAAAATAGTACATACTAAAATTTACCTAACTTTCAAGGTCACCAGCATATGTCGCTCCTCGAATTATGATTACATGTTACTTTCGTTCCAGGAAGCAATCTAGTAACCATGCCGTACAAAGCAGGGCGGGATCGCCGCTCCAAGAGGTGGACTTCCAACGGAGACAAGACCATCTTTTCCATGAACTCGGTAGGTAATTATAGAAGCCATTGGGACAGAGAAGAAGGTGGGCAGTGGGCAAACATCCTATTTCTGAAATTTTGTGTTGGGGAGGAAATATATGTACAATCTATTCCACTGTTTTTAGTATTATTATCATTCCAGAAAGTAAAATTCTAGATTCATTGGAAATTAATCGAAAAAGTGGAAATTTGAAATATTGATATTAAAGTCCTCCAAAAGGAAGTATACATAGGGATAAATAAAATAACAACACTCTTTTTCACAAATTTTCGACCTCTTGGCCTTTATCAAATGAATTAAAAAAAAATAAAGGAAAGTTTTTCAACACTTATGTAAAATCCATCATTACATTATAACGATATATTGTAAACTCCATTTTTTCCATTTTCTTTTTCACATCGTAAAGGCCAGGATGCTGAAAATTTGTGAAGAAGTGTTGTTATTTTTTTATGGAAATTTGAAGTTGGGGACTTCTACCCATATATAACGACACCCTCGACTGTGAGTTGTGATTGCACCATCACGGACATCTACATTGTAGTGTGACTAACTGCATCATTCTCACATGATTGTGGGGCAGAACACAACATTGGAATTAAAATGTTTGAAGTTACACTTTTCAAAGAATGAAAAATTGTCATTCTACTTGCAATCGTTTGTCTCTACTCGTCTGCCCGTGCTGTAAAACTAGCCCATCATAAGAAAACCTGATATATTGGCCACTTAATTAAGATGACTGCATTAGGAAGGTCGATTTAAATGAAAGATGCTTATAGAGTGAACTTAAAAGGGAAAGGGAGGGGGGTTAAAGGTGATCACATGAATGCGGGTGATCGGAAAGACCTGATAAAACATAATTCAAACGCAAACAGTATACAACTCAATGTAAGTAATGGTGAAAGATAGGGAATTTGACGCACGTGAAATCCTCGATGAAATGCTGCAAATGTAAACGAGAGGTACCGTCTGTTAGGCGGCGCTTGTGTACTATCAATTAATAACATGGATTGGAGTTAGCAACCGTATGACGTCATAATAATGTACTATTGTACTTTACGTTATTTTTGCGGGAATATGTTTTATTTCCTCCCTAAATATTAGGACCGCAGTTAATGGCGGTATCTCCAACGTATTAATGTGCGATAATGATGCATGTCCATGTAAACAATATGGTGGTTTTCGAGAACAGACCGGATCCAGCTTTAGTGAGATTAAGAGCTGAATTTTTAGTAACCTAGATAGATAGTTTTTGTGAAGATAAATCTGGGTCCGGCGTCATAAACTGAGAATACACTTAAGTCAAATATTTCATTTTAATTTATTCCATTGTCAAATGTTGAAATAAATTCTCATGCAGAATGGTTTGATTCTATTTATCAATAGAATCAAACTAAATAAAATCCAAATCCAAGTTATTAATTCATTGATGAACAGAAGAATATGAAATTTTGACTTAAGTATATTCTCAGTTTATGGCGCCGGACCCTGGTAGAGGGAGGTAACTCTAGCTAATTTAGGGGAAACAAGGTTGTATGGGAACACTCTGTTGTTTGGTGGAAGACGGCAGATGACCGTTCAAAACAGGTTATTGTGGATGGCTGTTAACGGAGGTTTCTGTGGGTTTCTTTTTTATAGCTGACGAATCTACAGGAACACTTTCTTGAGGCGTCAGAGTATGGCGACATACCAACAGTTAATCAGATCTTGGAGAAAGAGCCCACCTTCACTGTAGACTTCACAGATATCATAGGCAGGACGCCACTGCAGTTAGCGGTCACTAACGAACATCTAGAGGTAGGGATCTTATAGGCAGGGTGCCCACTGCAGTTAGCGGTCACTAACGAATACATTGAGGTAGGATCTTATAGGCAGGGTTCCACTGCAGTTAGCGGTCACCAACGAACATCTTGAGGTAGGAAACTTATAGGCAGGGTGCCCACTGCAGTTAGCGGTCACTAACGAATACATTGAGGTAGGATCTTATAGGCAGGGTGCCCACTGCAGTTAGCGGTCACTAACGAATACATTGAGGTAGGATCTTATAGGCAGGGTGCCCACTGCAGTTAGTGGTCACTAACGAATACATTGAGGTAGGATCTTATAGGCAGGGTGCCACTGCAGTTAGCGGTCACCAACGAACATCTTGAGGTAGGAAACTTATAGGCAGGGTGCCCACTGCAGTTAGCGGTCACAAACGAACATCTTGAGGTAGGAATCTTATAGGCAGGACGTCCTTGCAGTTAGCGGTCACCAACGAATATATTGAGGTAGGAATCTTATATACAGGGCACTACTGCAGTAAGGGGTCACTAAGGAACATCTTGAGGTAGGAATTTCTCAGACTGGGCACCACGTCAGCTGAAAAACACCAGCGACCATTTTGAGGTTAGAACCTCTTAGGCAGGGCACCATTGCAGTTAACGGTCACTAACGAGCATCTAAAGGTAGGAATATGAAAGGAAGAACACCACATACATTGTAGGCAGGACTTCGCTGCAGTTGGTGGTAACCAGCGTACAGTTTGTGGTAGGAGTATCATAGAAAGATCGCTGATGCAGTAAACGGTCAGTACGAGGATCTCTAGTATGACCTGAGGAGGATCTCTAGTATGACCTGAGGTGGTATTCTCATAAACAGGACCCCCGCTGTTGTTAGCGGTCAACGCCGAGCACTTTAATGTAGGTGTCTTATGGGATGACACCACTGCAGTTAGCGGTCACTATCGAACATTTTAAGGTAGGTATCTCATGGGATGACACCACCGCAGTTAGCGGTCAACACCGAGCATTTAAGGTAGGTATCCCATGGGATGATGCCACTGCAGTTAGCGGTCAGTATCGAACATTTTAAGGTAGGTATCTCATGGGATGATGCCCATGGCAGTTAGCACTATCATCATTATTATTATTTTATTATTAATAGTTTTTATTATATATATATATATATATATATATATATATATATATATATATATATATATATATATATATATATATATATATATATATATATATATATATATATATATATATATATATATATATATATATATCTTTTTTCAAATCGTTAATAAAGAATGCTGGGTATGTGGTATGTAGCCTATGATTTATTATGGCAATGAGACAATCGTTATTGATATAAGCACATAACGAGTGTCTACAGAATCTTTGTTAGATGTAATTACAAACTATGAGACAATCGTTGACCGGCAGTTACCATGGCAACGGAAGGTTTTCTTTGTAAGTAATGGAATATGTATTGACGGCTAAGCAAAAGTCTTATCGAGTGGTAAATGATACCGTATATATATTGTGTATAAGTGCTATCATTTATTGGTAACAAAGTCTACTATTCATTTGCCTAATGGAAAAAAAAGAAGAAAAAAGAAAGAAAGGAAAACTAGAAGAAGAAATCTCCGGTGGAACAATACATAAATGAAAATTCGGTTGAACAAAATAAAGCATGTAATTTTTTTATAATTTTATAAGATTTGAAATTTTACATTTTAATTTCTACTTTAGTCTTCTTGTATCGTCAATTTTAATTGGCCAAAACAGAACAACCAGTCATGTGAAACCACGATATAAATCAAGGTTCCGCAGTGTTATCATTATCATCACTATTTATACGTTAACCATGTATATGTACTCATTCTGGAGGGTGTGGGGGGGGGGTTAGTTTTTTATTTTTTTGATTACGTTTTTGTTTTTGTTTTGGGTTTTTTATTAGTTCTTTGTTATCATATCTCATATAAATGGGTAAGTCAATTGCTTTAAAATTTTAAATTCAATATAATGTAATTGTATAATTATGACAGATTTTGATTTACAAAAATTTAGATAACAGTTATATGATATACGTCAGAAGTTATATGATGTTTTGCCTGCCCCCCCCCCCCCCCCCCAATAGTACTGCTAGTACTACTTAATTTCATTCATAAGTATCGGATCTTTTTATGAAGATTCACCGCGGATGCAGCTGATCAGCAGGGATTGCCTACATATCGTGAAACGTAATTTCTGCCCTTGATTTTCTTCGGATTCGTCCAAGTGTCATAATAGCTCAATAACTTGCTCCATTATTAATCTACTTCTGATTTCATTTATGGCAATATTATCAAGTCCAGTATTAGGTTCAACACTCAGTAAGATATTCCATTTTCCTTCTAATGAAAGCTATATTACCTTTATTCATATCTCCATTAAGGAACGATGGTGTAGCATTTTTCAATTCCATGTTAATAATTAACGACATTAACTATTTACTAGTCTTCGAAACTCTTTCAATACAAATAAGAGAAAAATCTCTATTAATCAACATTTGAACGGATACTCGGGGGGAAATCATAGATGATAAATCTTATTTGTGTTAATGATCTAAGCGGCCACGAACTGAGAGTAGAATGAGAACTCTGGTCGCTGATGTCGGTTAAAAGTTGATTAGACGGGAAGTAGCAGCGAGTATCTCGTTACACCTTTTGTCATCGCTCGTGACGTAGCTATATTGTACGTGAAAGTGTTTTGTTTACATTAGAATCTGAGAGAGACAGAGTTTGGTTCAGAGACAAAAACTGAAAGTAGTCTGTGTGTCTGGATGGACTGCTAGATGATGGTA
The DNA here is from genome assembly GCA_035048485.1 of Pteria penguin. NCBI lineage: Eukaryota > Metazoa > Mollusca > Bivalvia > Pterioida > Pteriidae > Pteria > Pteria penguin. Next base: position 3,230,982 of record CM068593.1, on the reverse strand, counting down.
CAATACACAAAACCTGAAAGTAGTCTGTGTGTCTGGACTGACTGCTAGATGATGGTACAATACACAAAACCTGAAAGTAGTCTGTGTGTCTGGACTGACTGCTAGATGATGGTTCAATACACAAAACCTGAAAGTAGTCTGTGTATCTGGACTGACTGCTAGATGATGGTACAATACACAAAACCTGAAAGTAGTCTGTGTGTCTGGATGGACTTCTAGATGATGGTACAATACACAAAACCTGAAAGTAGTCTGTGTGTCTGGATGGACTGCTAGATGATGGTACAATACACAAAACCTGAATAAATGAATTAATAATAGTGATAGATAAATGCAGTTGTTATGTATCATGTTTCTGAAAATCGATGGCTAATGAGATGAATACATGTAAACAGATAATTACATGTAAATAGGTAATTACATGTAAATAGATAATTAATACATCATATATAAAAAATGAATAAATTAATCTTAATCAAAAGTATGAACAAAAAACGAACAAAAAATCAAAATTAAAAAAGAAAACATCAGAAATAATTTAATACATAGGCAAATAAATCAATCCATGATACATTTAAATCGTTAAAGTCGCTGTTGAGCCATCATTTGATACCCATGGCTTTTCACTCTTTCGATGAAAGAGAAAAGGAGTATGAAACCGTGGGTATCAAACGATGCTGCTGACTCTGGAATTTGTCTGGCGTGATTAAGGACGCTTAAGCGCTGTTCTTTGTGGAACCCCCACATCTTTTCACATTTCATTTTTTTTTTTTTTTTCGGGAAGCAAAGTTGAAAGTTATATTAAAATATAATTAATTGAAGATATAAATTCTGTTTTATTATTATTATTATTATTATTATTATTATTATTATTACTATTATTATTATTATTATTATTGTTGTTGTTGTTGTTGTTGTTGTTGTTGTTGTTGTTATTACTATTAATTAACTAATTCTATAATCTAGGAGTAAATGAAATGGAAATTCCCTTCTATATCTTTCTTTCATACTCTCTTACTATTCTTTATTTCTTCTTTCTTTTCCCTTTCTCTGTTTTTGTTTTGTTTTGTTTTGTTTTGTTTTTTTATCTTTCCTTTATTCTGACCTGTAGCAGTAGTCTCGTGTACGGCAAACAGAACGTCATATTTTCTTCTTTCTTTTTCTTCCTATGGTTTTTATTTTCTTTTTCTTTTTTTTTTTCTTTTATCTTTTCTTATTTTAATCTGTAGCAGTAATCTCTGGTAAAGTGAAGAGAACATCACATTCTCAAGCTACCGTCAGGAAGGAAGGACATTAAGAAAGTGTCTAACATTAAGGAGGTGGGCTATTCCAATCGAGAAGGGAGGTAGGGGTAAAAAGGGGAAGTCGGAAAATTGCCCTCTTTTTGTGTTGGAGGGATAATCCAAATCAATATCCAAAAAAACTAAAATCGTATTTCATATACAATGTTTGCACTATAACGTTTCTCTAGTTATTCAATTCTATTCTGTGTAGCGGAAGCACTTGTTGTAATGGCCACCCGCGTTATGTTTTATTTTAGAACTAGAAAAACCCAAAAACAGATCGATATACTATGAGCTTAAATCAAAGTCACCTGATGAGATCATGCAGTAACGTGCCATCTCATCAGATCATACAGTAACGTACCATCTCATTAAATCATGCAGTAACGTATCATCTTATCAGATCATGCAGTGACTTACCATCCCATCAGATCATACAGTGACGTACCATCTCATCAGATCATACAGTGACGTACCATCTCATCAGATCATGCAGTAACCTACCATCTCATCAGATCATACAGTAACGTACCATCTCATTAAATCATGCAGTAACGTATCATCTTATCAGATCATGTAGTAACGTACCATCTCATCAGATCATGCAGTAACCTACCATCTCGTCAGATCATACAGTAACTTACCATCCCATCATATCATACAGTGACGTACCATCTCATCAGATCATACAGTAACTTACCATCCCATCAGATCATGCAGTAAGTTACCATCCAATCAGATCATGCAGTAACTTACCATCTCATCAGATCATGCAGTAACTTACTATCCCATCAGATCATACAGTAACTTACCATCCCATCAGATCATGCAGTAAGTTACCATCCCATCAGATCATACAGTAACTTACCATCCCATCAGATCATGCAGTAACTTATCATCCCATCAGATCATACAGTGACGTACCATCCCATCAGATCATGCAGTAACGTACCATCTCATCAGATCATGCAGTAACGTTTTTGTTTTTGTTTTGTTTTGTTTTGGGTTTTTGGTTTCGTTTTGGGGTGTTTTCTTGTAATTGTTTTGGGGGGTTTTTTTGGGGGGTGGTGTTTTTTTTTATATATATTTTCATTATTATATATTTTTAGATTCTTATTATTTTTATCATTTTTATTATTAGCATTATCATTATTATTTTATTTTATTTTATTATTATTATTATTATTATTTTTTTTTTTTTTTTTTTTTGGTGAGGGCATATGTCGGACGCATTTTGAGAATAAAAAAAGAATAGAAATAGCGAGGAATATTCACATGCTGGCCAACGTCCATTGTGATAATTAGGGTAAAAAGTCGCCAATGGGACTACTAGGTATGATAAAAATTTTCGGCCCCATGTACTTAGGGATTTTCAGGATTGAATTGTCATTATTTTTCAATATGTTGTCCCTCCATCTCAATGCACTCTCTCGACCTCTGTTCCAATTTCTGAACCCTTTGAAAACAAACTGCTTCATTCTTCCCCCTAAGTATTCATACTCGTATACAGCGTCCATGGCACCCTCATTGCCATGTAGGTAAGAGTTTAGTTTATGGAATATACAGAACACAGCCTCTTCAACTTATTTACATAGTATGCACCATATATCGAATATACACCGTTCATCGTGCGGCCTTCCTCAAGAAAATCAATCGTGATAATTTACCGATTGTCCCAAATGTTAGGACCGAGAACTTTTTTATCATACCTCGTAGAATTGGAACGTCTTGTCTACGATTTCTGACTCTGTCTGCTATCTATCTATCTATCTATCTATCTATCTATCTATCTATCTATCTATCTATCTATCTATCTATCTATCTATTTATCTATCTATCTATCTATTGCTTGCTTACCATTCCGTCGTAATACACAAATGGCCAGAATACTATGAAGAATCAAGAAGTAACACGTAGTGGAGTGAGGGTGTTTTAGAGAAGTCTGGCGATATACATGAATTCTGGGCAATAACGGGCGTTTGTTATACATGTATCTGTTAAAAATATGATTCTATATAATATAATACAATATAATATAATATAATATAACATAATATAATATAATATAATTTTACTACTGCGCTCATTGACTGAAAACTGTACACGTGATCAGTAATAATGAGACCGTATTCACCAGATTTGAACTTTTTCATTAAATACGAGTACCGTGAAATTTCTCGCTTCCGTTTTTTCAGTAAATACGGAAAAACGCTCCAAAAATAGCGTCGTCTCACTTGTCGTTGTATGTCATAAACTAAATACCAGGTGATTATTGTTTCTCATTTCAAGCAGCTGATCAAGAGTTATGCAGCTGACATATTTTCTGTATGAGTTGATTAAGTTCACTATAAAATAAAACAGTTATGGACTTTTTACTCAGTATAAAGTCCATAATTGTATAGTATTACATAAACATCGTTTAATTTTATCTATTTTTATTGCCTAATTAACTAACCCTCTCATATTTATTCCCTATTTCCGATTCACACTAACTTTTTACCGATTTCCATTCTTCTCTAACTTCTCGATTTCCACTCTAATGTAGCTTCTTTCAGATTTCCGCTCTTTTCTGACTTCTTCCCACTTTCCCTTCTTCTCTAACTTCTTTCCGATTTCCGCTCTTCTCTGACTTCTTCCCACTTTCCCTTCTTCTCTGACTTCTTCCTACTTTCCCTTCTTCTCTAACTTCTTTCCGATTTCCGCTGTACTTTGACTATTTTCTATTCCACTCTAACTTCTTCCTGATTTCCACTTTGTTCTTACTTCTTCACGATTTCTCTACAGAGTACAGTCATATTTACAGTGGTATAGCCAATTATCGTAAGTGGAAGGGTACAATAATTATCCACACCCTTATTTAATTAATGTGCCCCAAAAAAAAAAAGAGGTGGCAGAAGGCACAAACCCATTTGTACCCCCACTGAAAATGGAAAGAAAAGAGATCACTCGTGCTCATGCCTACTATTCATTTCAATTCTTTATTACTTTATACCATACGGTATATCAATGTACATATATACGATACATATATACAATATATAAAAAATACAATAAACTGTTATAATACATTGATGAGTGACGTCATACAGAGAGTGGATTAGATGATTGCGGCTCTTAGTTTGTTGGAAGAATACAGAAATTTTCCAAACTGGCACATTTCTCTGACATTTTGTGCGCTTAAAGTTGCACCAATAGGAAAACATTTGGTCGTCTATAGTAATATGCTTTAATATATATAAAGCGTCCCCTTGTCTTACGCACGTGCCTGCATGCATGCACATTCTTATCAGAATCTCAACAGATATACATGTATAAGATTAAAGAAAAATTCTAATGGAAATAAGTTAAAGTAAAAGTAAATGGTTTCAGTTTCATTTTGTGTTATGTGTGATTTTTTCTTCAGGTCGTAGAGCTTTTATTACGACGGTCCAACATAGCAAACATCCACGAAGCTCTAATGATAGCCATCAGCTCTGGCCACGAGCACATCGCAGAAGTCATCCTCAAGCATCCAAAATACGTCGACAACAAACCAAAAAACAAACGCATTGGTGAGACAGATCACTTCTTCAACACGACAAGTGAAGACTCCCCTTTTTCCTCCAACATCACCCCTCTGATTCTCGCCTCCGAGCGCAACCAGTTCGAGATTGTACAACTTCTGTTGCTGCGGGGAGAGACCATCAAGAAACCTCATCACTATTACTGCAACTGTCAGGAGTGCAGTAACAAGATAGAGTTTGACGAGCTAAAGGTTTCCAAAACGAGGCTGTATGCATACAGAGGTTTAGCCAGTAGTTCCTATATATCCCTCACCAGCCAGGACCCGATAATTACGGCATTCGAGCTAGCCAGGGAACTGAGGGATGTATCCAGGATTGAGAAATGTTTCAAGGTACCGAAACTTGTTATGAATAGGGATTGAATACGTTGTTTAATACACTGTTCGGAATACCCATCGAAATATGATAAGATAGATAGTAAGGCATTACTACAAACAACTGGGTACCCTAAACTAAATACACGGTACGGGATATCCATCGAAAAATAAACAAATAGAAAGCCAGGCATTACTACAAACAACTGTATTTTTGATAATAACAAACCCCCATGTTTCTACGCTACTTTTCTGCTACTTGGATCTGGCCCCATAAACTGAGAAAATACTTTAGTCTGTTATTTCATTTTAATTTATTCCATTATCAAATGTTCAAATACATTGTTATGCAGAATGGTTTATATCTATTTATCGATAGAATAAAACTCCCTAAAATCCAAATCCTAGTAATTAATTCATTGATGAAGAGAGGACTATGAAATTTTAACTTAAGTATATTCTCAGTTTATGGCCCCGGACCCTGGTCTTTAAGAAGATAAAGCACAAGTGGCCGAAAATTCGTGTAAACAGGATGCTTTTGTTGTCGAATAAACTACATTTTCGTTATGGAATATTTACATTAAGTCGCATCTTTGGTTTAAACCAATCCTGCTTCATAAATTTGATAACACTTCGGTTGTTAGTGGTATCAACCTTGGAGACAGTGTGATATATTGATGGAGGGATAGTCGTGTTCAGAACCATATATCTTTACCCCCCCCCCCCAACCCCCCCAAAAACCCAAAACAAAACAAAACAACCCCCCCCTAAAAAAAGATAAAAAAGAAAAACACACTACAAATGTGTCGCTGTTGCTGGTAGCACACGACTGTGGAGTGTCATCAAGCCTCCTCATTAGTCGTTCCAGGTTCAGATCATTGTCATCAAGCCTCCTCATTAGTCGCTCCAGGTTGAGATCATTGTCATCAAGCCTCCTCATTAGTCGCTCCAGGTTGAGATCATTGTCATCAAGCCTCCTCATTAGTCGTTCCAGGTTGAGATCATTGTCATCAAGCCTCCTCATTAGTCGTTCCAGGTTGAGATCATTGTCATCAAGCCTCCTCATTAGTCGTTTCAGGTTGAGATCATTGTCATCAAGCCTCCTCATTAGTCGTTCCAGGTTGAGATCATTGTCATCAAGCCTCCTCATTAATCGTTTCAGATTGAGATCATTGTCATCAAGCCTCCTCATTAGTCGCTCCAGGTTGAGATCATTGTCATCAAGCCTCCTCATTAGTCGCTCCAGGTTGAGATCATTGTCATCAAGCCTCCTCATTAGTCGCTCCAGGTTGAGATCATTGTCATCAAGCCTCCTCATTAGTCGTTTCAGGTTGAGATCATTGCCATCAAGCCTCCTCATTAGTAGCTCCAGGTTGAGATCATTGTCATCAAGCCTCCTCATTAGTCGCTCCAGGTTGAGATCATTGTCATCAAGCCTTCTCATTAGTCGTTCCAGGTTGAGGTCATTGTCATCAAGCCTCCTCATTAGTCGTTCCAGGTTGAGATCATTGTCATCAAGCCTCCTCATTAGTCGTTCCAGGTTGAGATCATTGTCATCAAGCCTCCTCATTAGTCGTTCCAGGTTGAGATCATTGTCATCAAGCCTCCTCATTAGTCGTTCCAGGTTGAGATCATTGTCATCAAGCCTCCTCATTAGTCGTTTCAGGTTGAGATCATTGTCATCAAGCCTCCTCATTAGTCGTTCCAGGTTGAGATCATTGTCATCAAGCCACCTCATTAGTCGTTTCAGATTGAGATCATTGTCATCAAGCCTCCTCATTAGTCGCTCCAGGTTGAGATCATTGTCATCAAGCCTCCTCATTAGTCGCTCCAGGTTCAGATCATTGTCATCAAGCCTCCTCATTAGTCGCTCCAGGTTCAGATCATTGTCATCAAGCCTCCTCATTAGTCGTTTCAGGTTGAGATCATTGCCATCAAGCCTCCTCATTAGTAGCTCCAGGTTGAGATCATTGTCATCAAGCCTCTTCATTAGTCGCTCCAGGTTGAGATCATTGTCATTAAGCCTTCTCATTAGTCGTTCCAGGTTGAGATCATTGTCATCAAGCCTCCTCATTAGTCGTTTCAGGTTGAGATCATTGCCATCAAGCCTCCTCATTAGTAGCTCCAGGTTGAGATCATTGTCATCAAGCCTCTTCATTAGTCGCTCCAGGTTGAGATCATTGTCATTAAGCCTTCTCATTAGTCGTTCCAGGTTGAGATCATTGTCATCAAGCCTCCTCATTAGTCGCTCCAGGTTGAGATCATTGTCATCAAGCCTCCTCATTAGTCGTTCCAGGTTGAGGTCATTGTCATCAAGCCTCCTCATTAGTCGTTTCAGGTTGAGATCATTGTCATCAAGCCACCTCATTAGTCGCTCCAGGTTGAGATCATTGTCATCAAGCCTCCTCATTAGTCGCTACAGGTTTAGATCATTGTCATCAAGCCTCCTCATTAGTCGCTCCAGGTTGAGATCATTGTCATTCAGCCTCCTCATTAGTCGCTCCAGGTTGAGGTCATTGTCATCAAGCCTCCTCATTAGTCGTTTCAGGTTGAGATCATTGTCATCAAGCCACCTCATTAGTCGCTCCAGGTTGAGATCATTGTCATCAAGCCTCCTCATTAGTCGCTCCAGGTTTAGATCATTGTCATCAAGCCTCCTCATTAGTCGCTCCAGGTTGAGATCATTGTCATCAAGCCTCCTCATTAGTCGCTCCAGGTTGAGGTCATTGTCATCAAGCCTCCTCGTTAGTCGCTCCAGGTTTAGATCATTCCCCGTAGACGTTATCGCTGTAGATAGGCATTTCTCTGGTATCACCTTTGTCTATTAAGAAGGAGAAGGTCAAGGTTAATGGTGAGTTTTCACGAGAGATGCACTACGCTTTGATAAGTTAAACAGTCTTGTTATAATTGTAGATGAATTGTTACTGAGGGCCGCTGTAGCTCACCGGATGAGAAGCTTTTCTCATGATCTAAAGGTCCCGGATCGACTCCCGGCCGTGAACAAAGCACTGTCTTGTTTTTTTGGATGAAACAGCGAAAACCAAGGTCACGTGTCACGGTACGCATGGCATGTAAAAGATCCCTCGGTAATCCCTCGGATGGGTCTGTTGCAAAAGGTATAAATTTCTGTGGAATGCATCAGTCAGATGTTGTCACCATATACGTGAACCAATAACAATTAATCAATGTTATTTAGGATGTACCAATTTTATGGCTATTAATTGATTTTTCCCTCGTAGGTGAGAGGGCAGGATGGTCCGTTTCTAATCCGATGACCCGTATTCTGTCTGTCCGTTCTGTTATTTCTGTGGTAATTTATCATTTCAATTTGCTGTCAGTCCTGTGAGTTGGTCAGCATAAACCGAGGTCTCGTGTCACGGTATACATTGGCACATGACAGTATAAACCAAGAACCAGTGTCACGGGAAAGCCCATGTCCCGCGACAGACACACAACACCCCCCCCCCCCCAAAAAAAAACCCCTGCGGTCCCATGTCAAGATATAAACAGATATCCGTCAAAGTATAAACCGAGACCCCACTTTACCGTAAAAAGCTGGAAAACGAGAAGTTGGTTATAAATAGTGACAAGAGGCCCAAATAGACATATATCGTTCACTTGAGCACCGTTACAAACCGAGGTCACATACCGTGGTATAAGCCGAGGCCCCGTGTCACGATTTACACTGACGCGTAAAAGATCCTCACAATAAAACGAAAACATAACAATTTTGACCAGACATGACTTATATAAACACAAATCATAAAAATATTTTTATAACTCATTCAGGCAGTTTGGGGCATTCCCCTTTATTTTTTTTTCTCTTTCTTTCTTTCCCGTTCTGTCTTTCGAGGGGGGGGGGGGGGCAATATACATGTTCTATCGGGTGTTCGTCAGCAATCAATTTGTGATAGATGTTTGTCCCCGATACGTTTATTGTGTCACATTGATAATGATCTCTTGATTTTCTAAAGTAACATATGTTTTAAATGGTTGATAAAAGCCGACAAAGTCGATAACTGTTTTAGCAGTGTTCTGTTGCCCTCATCCCAGATCGACAACTGTTTTAATAGTAATCTATCATTGTAGACGGAGTACCTCGTCCTGGCTGATCAACTCAGTAACTATGTCGTTAATCTACTGGACAAGGTTCGAAACCACAACGAATTAGAATTATTACTGAACAAGAAGAGACGGAACACCGAGGACGAGTCCAGTGAGTTGCTGGCACGAATGAAGCTTGCCATATTATACAACGAAAAAAAGGTCAGCTTTTTATATTGTGTTGAATTCTTTGATATGTTAATATATAATTTTTTTCATGGTTATTCGGGAGGGCAGAACAACTATACCTACTGCATTATTAGATCATGTCTGTTGACCGTCTTAAGACGGTATCTTGTCTGGTTCTTCTTAGTCGATCGTCATAAGTCGGCATCATGACTGGCTCTTATAAGTTGACCGTCCTTGTCAGTATTCTGATTGGCTCTTATCAGTAGATCGTCTTAAGTCGATATTCTGGCTGGCTCTTGTAAATCGACCGTCTTAAGTCGGTATTCTAATGGCTGAGTCAACTACACGGCATTCTGTATATATGTACTTGTTCTCTATCAAATACTTGTGGCAGTTTTGGAGACGGGTCAGCTCAGTTGGTATTGTTCCCTGATCTAGGGTACCAAAGTCTTGTTTGGTTCCAGGGATAATGTGCGAAAACTGCTAATTTTAAGTCCTGAATGTCAGATGATACCGCTCGACTAAGTCCTATGTCAGGGTACACGTCGACACGACTGCTTCTGGCGGGTCCATGGAGAAGTCGTCATCATACAATAAAACACTTTAGAGAGACATCCAACCGACGAATTTCTAGGGTAGACCTATGCCTCATGTAATTCGTGCCAGCATATCTAGGGTGGATATATGCCTCATGTAATTCGTGCTGGCATATCTGCGGTAGACATATGCCTCATATAATTCGTGCTGGCATATCTAGGGTGGACATATGCCTCATGTAAATCGTGCTGGCATACCTAGGGTAGACATATGCCTCATGTAATTCGTGCTGGCATATCTACGGTAGACATATGCCTCATGTAATTCGTGCTGGTATATCTATGGTAGACATATGCCTCATGTAATTCGTGCTGGCATATCTCGGGTAGACATATGCCTCATGTAATTCGTGCTGGCATATCTAGGGTAGACATATGCCTCGTGTAATTCGTGCTGGCATATCTAGGGTTGACATATGCCTCATGTAATTCGTGCTGGCATATCTACGGTAGACATATGCCTCGTGTAATTCGTGCTGGCATATCTATGGTAGACATATGCCTCATGTAATTCGTGCTGGCATTTCTGAGCTACATGTGTTACCGCGTCTTTCGTATATACATTCAATGACATTTTTTTTCATTTTCATTTTGGTTTTCCCTATTTTGAACTTATCTAACGACCTGGGTTCAAGTCTGGCTGTGGGCTTGGACATTTCATCCTCTGCCCCGCTATCAGACCTTTCAATAAGACAATAAAATACAAGGCCCCGTGTGGATCTATTGTTCAGGACAAAATTATGATGCTTTGCACCACATAGATGCCGCCACCATATAAGTGACGTAATCTAGTAGTGACGTAACAGAATACATTAACATGGATTAACGTCTCATGCGATAAGCGATTAAACACGGGTTACTCGAAAACTGGTTTTACATACTGGTCTTCATGTGGTGTATGTATATGAGATGTGAATAAATTCACGTTAGTATTTATTATATAAACTGATGTATATTTCCTAATTGTGGTAATACTATAAAACGCTCTTTCTTTTTCCGGTGAGTCCCCTGCGCAAGTCCGTCGCTCCTAACAACGCACAAAGCTACATCAGGCGTCGTTATAAATACATCCGAGTATAATTTGACAATTCATAACAAAATAAATGTATAAATATATCAATAATAATAAAATAAAAATAAATAAATAATAAAAAGAAATTAATGAATAAATTAAAAGAAACCCCTAAAATATAAGAAAATCAAACTCAATTTTAACCATCATAACCCCCCCCCCCCCAAAAAAAAACAAAACAAAACAAAACAAAACAAAACAAACAAACAAAACGAAACGAAACAAAACAAAAAACATATAAAAACGAAAACAAAACCAAACAAAGATTTAACAAACAAACAAATAATAATAACGATGACGGAATATCAAAGTCGAAACCTTATTTCTTTCTCTCAGAGTTTTCCTCGCGTCACAAGCCGGCATGGCCTAGTGGTATCGCGTCGGACTCCTGATCGGGAGGCCGGGGTTCGAGTCCCGCTCTGGCCATGCCGGTGTTCTGTCTTTCGGATGAGACAGTAAAAACCGAGACCCCGTGTCGTGGTATGCATGGCACGTTAAAGATCCCTCACTGCTTCGGGTGGGTCCGTTGCAAAGGTCAAAAATTTGTATGCCCCGCATCAGGCAGATGCCGTCACCATATACGTGAAATATTTGTGGTGTGACGTAAGTCAAAAATCAATCAATCAATCAATCCTCGCGTCACCTAGTGCCTACTAAAGGTATACACTCTTCTGTCGTCTGCTACGACAGTCCGGAAAGGGAGTAATGACATTTCCTTTATTTTCAATACATCATCAATACATCATTGATAAGGTGAATCGGTTATAAGATGTTTCTTATTACAAACAACTACGTACATAGCTCTTTGATCAAATTTAGTACATAGCTTGGAGCTTTTCCGTGGAGTCTTTGGGTAAAAAGCATAGCTTGCTCTTCCTGTATCGTAAAAGTCGCTTTGAAAGCCTACGAGCAAGATTGTTTATATTAATTGTTTTTTTTTTTAATTACTTGCTTTTGTTCCTGTTTTCTTTTGTTTCTGGGGGGGGGGGGGGTGTTTTGTTATTTAGGGGGGGGGCGGGGGTTAGAGGTTTTTTTTATTTTTATTTATTATTTTTATTATTATTATTATTATTATTATTATTTTGTTTTTGGTTTTATTTTGGGTTTTTTTTTTTGTTTTTTTTTTGGTTTTGTTTTTTTAATGCCAAGAATGAATTCCATGTAATTGTAAGAGGGTTTTAACCAAATCCAAGGTATAATTTTACGTGACCCGATGCGAATTGATGATTTAATGAAATGCGAAAAGGTAGATAGTTCTTCTATGAAATGGATGAATTTGCAATAAATAGGAGTAAAAAGAAGAAATAATGATGATGATAACTATGATGATGATGATGACGACGACATCGACGACGACATCGACGACTACAATGAAGGTGATGACGATATCGACGACGACGAAGATGATGATGTTTCCATCCCCTCATTTTACCATATAGTTTTACAAAAAGAAAATTTTACCTTTTTGCCTTTTCAAGATAGGACTTCCCTTTTTCTATGAGGAAAGTTTAACACTTAACTCATATTTATAAAATAAACTGCATCCGCTTCTTAACCCGACTAGTGTTAGTGGCGACATCTACACCAAAAAGTAAAGCAGCACAGTTTATTCCCCATACAATTAGTCAGTAATGACATAGTTTTTACCTTATGCTGACGTCAATTACTTCGTTGATGATGCTAAGATATCAAATGCAAAATAATAATAACCCTCATATAACCCGATATTCATGTACGGAAAATTGTTTGAAGACGTAAATATTCTGTTAATAACTGAAAGTAAAAAGGAGCATAAAACTACCATCTTTGAAGGTGTTATCGTAATAAATGTTCCCTATTGTAACAACACTTTCTTCAGAGATTAAAACTTATCTGTAATTTCATCCAGATGTTCACGAGGATTATGTCTGTTGTCCAGAATAGACACTGTCTGGTATACAGAGAGTTTAGATTTATTGGAAATACTAAGAAAAACTTCATTTCAAAATATGACCGTATTTCATAGGGTTCCGTTTGGACAGTGCCCACTTTGGACATTTTACACTGGTATACTATCTAGACTATCTATTTTGCATCTCTTTTTATCCCCAATGGAGAATTCAGTATCCACAGTGGTGGATTGAGTATCCACAGTGGAGGATTGAGAGTCCACAGTGGTGTATTGAGCAGGGGCGTAGCTGCCTATACGACAGCACGCCATGGTGTGCACATCACAGGGACAAAAAAAAATTAAAATGTGACTCAAAGACATCCATATCATATGACAACTCGTAAGTGTCAAATCAATTTGTGAAAACATTTATCTTCAACTTTCTCAAAATCAAAAAGATTTTAATGTTAAGAGGTAGATTCAAGTTCAGCTTTTATTGTGTTCGACATATATTCTTTAATACTAAACGTTATTTCTTATGACAAAAATAGTTTCAGTGTTATCAAGATGTAGTCCAGCAAGCACGACTTTGCATTGAATTTTACAAAATTTTCTCGGATGAGACCCTCGAACCCCCACCTGCAATAGAGGTTGATCCCATCCCCCTCTCAGAGCTGCGCGCTCCTCGTGAGAAGTTTTCTTTGCGTGTACATTGAATATTTCTAGCTACGCCCCTGTTGAGTATCCATAGTGGTGGATTGAGTGTCCACAGTGGTGAATTAAGTATCCACGGTATGGATCGAGTGTTCACAGTGGTGGATTGAGTGTCCACAGTGGTGGATTGAGTATCCACGGTGTTGGATTGAGTGTCCACATTGGTGGAATGAGTATCCACGGTGGTGGATATCGTAGTATGCTGGAAATATATAGTGAATGGGGGAAATTTTGAAAAGTTCCCTCTCCGTAGTTCCAATCAAACCCACTCCTCTTGGTAAAAACTCTAAAGACTGCTCATTAAGAAATCGATGATGGATAATTGATAATAGCGTATTTCCAAATGGATAAATCTAAAACTACACATTTTAAGATCCGCCTCCTATCTCTATATCAGTCTCCGGCGTAGTGTTTTAATGTCTCATCCGAAAGACAGGACACCGACCGGGGGGGGGGGGGGGGGGAGATCGAACCCAGGACCTCTTGATCACGATCTAAGCACCCGACGGACTAAGCTGCGGGAAATGTTTGACGTCATTTCATATTACCATAGTGATACGTATACCACTAAGATCATGTGATGCTAATCTTTTACAATAATCCCCCTTGCAATTACAGTACGCAGGGGCTGTTCCAGGTTTTGGCGTTTGAAAAAAAGGGGGGGGGCGAAGTCAGGCCAGTTGTCTAGGACCGTCCCCAACAGGTCCAGGGCGAAGCCCTATTTTGGGGGTGGGTTTCCAGGAAGCTCCCGCAATTTGACGATTTGGGGGTGAAAAATGTTCACTTCAATTAACCGTTCCAAGTCGATACCACAACGGCCGTGTAATCGAATCATTTTGTGAAGCCATTTATGTCTTGTTTATACCTTGTTATTCTTGTTGTATATGTGGTTAGGACTCGCCCTTTCCCCTCCATTACGTTTTCTCCCCAAACCCCTTGTTTCTATCTTTTCCGAATGGCGTGCGCTTTACAGCTACAGTTTTCTCTCCGGAGAAGTCGGGTGGACGTAGGATTATCGGATAATGACAGTCTGTGGCGTCTCTCTCTCTCTCTCTCTCTCTCTCTCTCTCTCTCTTTAAAGAAAGGGGGGGGGGGGAGTGAACGTTCCCTCAGCCCTCCCCCTCCCCCTTCTGAATCTGCCACTGTAACGCAGAAGTATTAATAATACTCTTTACTATGACTTATACGTTGTGAATTAATACAACAGAACACAATGCTTTGAATAATAAATATACTTGAAATCTGAGTGGAATAACAGGGTAAGTGCCTTAGGTTTTACATGGCCTCTTTTTGATGCAGGTTAGATTCTCACTAAATCTGATTAGTATCGTATCCACTTCGCAATACAGGATATATTTCCTTTGTGAAATTGCAAAATAGTATACCCATTCCTTTGACTAAATCGAAACACTTTTATTAACCTCTTTACTTTTAATGAGTACGTAAATTGAATATGGACAACAAAATGGATCGACGAAGTGATTGAATCCTCGCCAGAGTTTAATACATATAAGAAATAAATGCTAAGCAATCAAAATATGAATTTCTGTGTTTCTACCATCGTCATAAGCGTTCTACAAACATTTCTTAAGCATCTTAGACTTATTGCAGTGTTTTATATTGCTGTGTAAAATCACTCTTTATCATACAGTTTGTTGCTCACCCCAGTTGCCAACAGAAGCTGGTCAGTATATGGTACGGCGACCTGCGGATCATGGAGCGAGCCCCCTTTGCTTTACGCCTCCTTATGGTGCTGGGCATCACATTCCTCTTCCCTGTTATGGCCTTCTTTTACTGCATCGCACCGAAATCAAAGGTAAATATTATGTCACGTTCACCTTGATATTCACCCATGAGAAGTAATATCGCCCCGAATTTCAAATTTACCCTCTACCCAACCCAAAATAGATGATATTGTATCACTCGACATCGAAAGTAAATATTATGTCGTGTTCACCCGAAATATTAACTCAAGATAAATAATATTGCCCGATATCTAGGGTAATTATTATTATTTATTGTATTGACTCTCATTCTAATCCAAAATATACAATGGATTACCAGAAGTTGAAGGTAAATATCATATCATATTTACCCGAATATCGACCCTGGAATATAGAATGTGCATCGCCTCGAAATCTACGTCACACATTCTGTTCAAAACTTTGACAGCGAGGCACCACTACATGAAGTCAACTTATTAATCCCCTACTGTTTCGGAGGGGCTATAGGTTTCCTCGCCGCCCGTCCGTCTGTCTGTCTGAACAACCTTGTCATCCTTATTCATCTAACACCATTCAATGGATTTTCACCAAACCTGGCAGAAATGAAAAGCAGCATATGGAAATGTACATGAAGAGAGATAATTTTGTTCTATTAATTTGTGCAGGCTTTTTGAACTAAGAAAAGTTGTGTACATTTTTCACAATTTGATTGTTTCCCAGTTACATGTTGTATGCTTCTAGTATTTACGCGTTACTAATTGGTATTTACGATTGTAGCCTATTTATACCACGCCGGAAATTGGACGTCTAACATTTTATGAAAAACTGTAGAATTAATTGTAACATCAATTGATCTTTATGTAAAAAGCCCGATTTAGATAGAGTCTATAAACTTGACAAACGCAGTTTATTTACATCAAATTCAAATTAATTACAATGTGAGACACGACAGACATCGTGGTGTCCATGTCACTTAGGGAGCAACCATTTAATTTTTATGGGATTTTATATGGATTATTCCCCTTTTTAAATTTTAGATAAGTGAGCGTTCATGATCCCGGAAAAAAAATTTTTTTTTTCACCCAAAATTTGAGCCAGACTTTTTTTTTCAAAGTCTTCCTGGATATATCTATGCTTTTAGATCAGTACGCTGGTTGTTTGTGTACATTTAAGTTGATTAGATGGTTATATATATACTTTCAGATTGGTATGATGGTTGTTTGTGTACATTTAGTTTAATTCGATGGTTATATGTGTACTTTTAAATTCGTACGCTGGTTGCAAAGATCATAGACTGGTTGTCTGTGCACATTTAGGTTGATTCTATGGTTATATGTGTACTTTCAGATTGGTATGATGGTTGTTTGTGTACATTTAGTTTGATTCGATGGTTATATGTGTACTTTCAGATTGGTATGATGGTTGTTTGTGTACATTTAGTTTGATTCGATGGTCATATGTGTACTTTCAGATAGGTACGATGATGAGACTACCTTGTGTAAAGTTCATAGGTCACACCATGTCGTATGTGGCATTCCTTGTGTTGATCTTGATATCCACCATGGCGGAGGGGGAGACGAGGGTGCCAAAGCTCTCCAACTTCCCGACAGTTCATCATCAATATCTACAACTGAGGTAATATCACAACGGAATTTTATTTTTCTTTGTCTGTCTGTTTGCAAAATATCAAGATGCATCCTCACTTTGCCGCATTCGGACTATTGTGTAGTATGTCCGGTTCAGCAGCCATGTTGAGCCGTGTACACGTCCAGTCGATCTAGAATATTTAGCAATCAACCAGTTAATGATCGTAAAACTGCTGAACATGAGGTCTAAATACGCCTATATCGCTCACCGTAACACAATTTCCTTCTTCACAAACAACTTCTTACTTGAACGAAATGTTGCAGATACATATAATCTCTCTTGCTTACTGCGATTTTGACAACTGACTGCAAACTATCAATTATCAACCGTAAGCTGTTCTAGGCCATTCAAAACATAGATAATAATAATAATAATAATAATAATAATAATAATAATAATAATAATAATAACAATAATAAAAGACAAAAAAAAAACCCCAAAAAACAAACAAACAAACAAAACAAAACAAAAAATAAAACCATAAAAAGCTTCAAGACTTAGATTTCAGAATAGAGGATTATTTCACATATGTGGTGGTCAGTGTTTAGTGGTGGAAGATAACACCACGCCAGGATTATGTCACCTACATGGTGGTGGTGGCCAGTGTTTAGTGGTGGAGGATAACACCAACCCAGGATTTCATCACCTATATGGTGGTGGCCAGTGCCTAGTGGTGGAGGATAACACCACACCAGGGTTATATCACCTATATGGTGGTGGCCAGTGTTTAGCGGTGGAATCTAACACCACACCAGGAATATATCACCTACATGGTGGTGGCCAGTGTTTAGTGGTGGAGGATAACACCACACCAGGATTATGTCACATATATGGCGGTGACCAGTATTAAGTGGTTGAGGATAACACCACACCAGGATAATATCACCTATATGGTGGTGGCCAGTGTTTAGTGGTGGAATCTAACACCACACCAGGAATATGTCACCTATATGGTGGTGTTTAGTGGTGGAGGATAACACCACACCAGGATTATATCACCTATATGGTGGTGGCCAGTGTTTAGTGGTGGAGGTTAACACCACACCAGGATTATATCACCTATATGGTGGTGGCCAGTGTTTAGCGGTGGAATCTAACACCACACCAGGATTATGTCACCTATATGGCGGTGGCCAGTGTCTAGTGGTGGAGGATAACACCACACCAGGATTATATCACCTATACGGTGGTGGCCAGTGTTTAGTGGTGGAGGTTAACACCACACCAGGATTATATCACCTATATGGTGGTGGCCAGTGTTTAGTGGTGGAGGATAACACCACACCAGGATTATATCACCTAAATGGTGGAGGCCAGTGTTTAGTGGTGGAGGATAACACCACACCAGGATTATATCACCTACATGGTGGTGGCCAGTGTTTAGTGGTGGAGGATATTACGATTACTTCACTTCTATGCTGGCGACCGAAGTTAGTTGGAGGAGGTTACTTGAGAAAGACGTCAACCGCCGACATGCCCCTGATAAAAGTAGTGAGAAATATCGACTGAATCTATCAGAATTATGTCGAGAATGTCGATATCGTGTTGATCAATCGAGCTCTTTAAGAATACACCGCTATCAGTGTCGCCATCTAGCGTGAAGTTCACACATCGAGATCATAAATCAGAAGTTCATTCATGTAAGTCTTCGCTGAAAAGGGCCACGAAATATACGCAATCACCCCCCCCCCCCCTTTCCACCCGCCCAATAAACATATAATAATAATAATAATAATAATAATAATAATAATAATAATAATAATAATAATAATAATAATAATGATAATAATAATGATAATAATAATGATGATAATAATAATAATAATGATAATAATAATAATGATAATAATAATAATAATAATAATAATAATGATGATGATGATGATGATGATGATGATGATGATGATGATAATGATATTAACAATAATAATAATAAATAAATAAATAAATAAATAAATAAATAAATAAATAAATAAATAAATAAATAAGCGACGACCAACCTTGAAAATGAAACCATACAAAAAGTCCTTTCCCCCTCTCCTTACTGCCTCGCCCCTTTGACCCCCCAAACCAAACCCAAAACCCCAGAAAATGTCGTCAGAGATTTTTGAGTCAGGTCCAGCTTAGAAATTTACAGTTACATGTACATTTAAAAATACAAAAACTATTTTTAGCATGATATAGATCAATGACAATGTTATAAATATTCTCCAATTGAATCTCAGTTAATTTCGTAGGACGATTTGTATACATTGAACTTGAATATGAATATTTTCACTGGGCTTCATTATATATCATTTGCTGGTACATGTATTTCACTTTCTTAAACAAAATTGATCGAATGAAAAGGGATATCACGTTTGTATTTTTTTATTTGCGCAAATTAATTGTGCCACGATGAAATACATGTAGTTGGAAAATTGAAACCACCTTTTTATAATTTTGTACAAGTTCATTCTTCTGGATACCTTAAATAATGTCTCCTTCAAGCAACTTTATAAAAAAAAGTCTATTATGGGAGTATTCAGGTGTGGATCTAGAAATTGTGTCGAGAAATTTTGGCGAAGGGGTGTTGTAGTGGATGGGTTTCAGCCCCTAATGAATTTTATTTTCAAAACGGGCCCAATCATGTCTCTAGGTGTAAAATTTCTTATTTCCACCAGAAAAAAAATGCCCATTTTCAGGGTGGGACCACACGTCTTTGTAACCCCTACCCCTGTCTTTTGTTCCTTGTAATGCGTTTAAATCGCATCACCAGAATTTTGCGCCGTCGACTTCCCGTTTTCCTATGGATGTACTTATAGATCTCTGTTTAAATCATTTAGTGTTCAAGCTTCAACCAGAGGTCCGTAGATAATTAAGTCGTTCTTTTGAAATTATAACAAACATAAAATCTACAAATACCTGAAATAGTTTGAATTGAGTAAAAATTATACTCAAACGTTTATTCTTAATCAATAAAACGAATCTTAATTAGGATTATTATGAAGAAAATGTCGGTTACCATAGCAACAGACGATAATCAAGTACCGAAATGTCTCTGTTGATTCTGACATAGTCAGAAAAGGTCACTGAAATCTCATTTCCGGACTTAGGGTATTAATTTATTTAACAGATCAAAGAGATTTCTTACACTTTCGAAAAGAAAAATATAAACCATTATGTCTTAACAACAACTGCAGTATCATTTGATGTAGTGTAAGTAAAATGGAACTTAAGAATCATTCTTCAAAAGAGATACGAAAGGGCCACGGATATGCAAGGTCAAATGACATATGTCATTGCTATTTAAGGCAATACATTGTCAAATCAATTTATTACTAAATCTATATAATAGATGCATAAGTAAGGCCAATTCAACTTAATTAGTCGATTAACATCCAGGGTCACCAAAATACATATATATGGGGCCGGTGGGAGGATTTTATTTTTTAAAGTTTTGTTTCTCGGGTAAAAATATTGATGACATAAGTTTATTTTTTGTCCACCTGTCCTTAGCGACCATAGGTAGTTACACTAGCAGACCTGTCCACCTGTCCTAAGCGACCACAGATAGGTACACTAGCAGGCCTTGCATCTTCCCTGTACGATCACTGCAGCTGGCAGGTTTATAGACAGAATATTCCACCTGCCTTGACCGACCACATGCAATTACACTCACAAATCTTCTCACCTGTCCTAAGCGACCATAGGCAAGGACACTGACAAACCTTCCCACCTGCCCCAAGCAATCACTGGCAGCCCTTTTCACCTTGCCACGAAAAGGACACCTATAAAAAGCATCCGTCACTGAGACCTCTGTAATAACTATATAAAGTAGACCGCCATCGAGACGTCTATGAGAATTATTTAAGGTGAACCGCCATCGACACCTCTATGATAATTATACAAGGTAGACCCGCCACCTAGACCTCTATGGTAACTATAAACTGTAGACCGCCATCGAGACCTCTATGATAATTATATAAGGTAGACTGCCACCTAGACATCTATGATAACTATATAAAGTAGACCGCCATCGAGACCTCTATGATAATTATATAAGGTAGACCGCCAACGAGACCTCTATGATAATTATATAAGGTAGACCGCCAACGAAGTTCTATGATGATTACACAAGGTAGACCGCCACCGAGACTTCTATGATAATTATACAAGGTAGACCGCCAACGAGACCTCTATGATAATTATACAAGGTAGACCGCCAACGAGACCTCTATGATA
Source organism: Pteria penguin (assembly GCA_035048485.1). NCBI lineage: Eukaryota > Metazoa > Mollusca > Bivalvia > Pterioida > Pteriidae > Pteria > Pteria penguin. The sequence continues at coordinate 3,209,742 of CM068593.1, read as the reverse complement.
ATTATACAAGGTAGACCGCCAACGAGACTTCTATGATAATTATACAAGGTAGACCGCCAACGAGACCTCTATGATAATTATACAAGGTAGACCGCCAACGAGACCTCTATGATAATTATACAAGGTAGACCGCCAACGAGACTTCTATGATAATTATACAAGGTAGACCGCCACCGAGACTTCTATGATAATTATACAAGGTAGACCGCCAACGAGACCTCTATGATAATTATACAAGGTAGACCGCCAACGAGACCTCTATGATAATTATACAAGGTAGACCGCCAACGAGACCTCTATGATAATTATACAAGGTAGACCGCCATCGAGACGTCTATGATAATTATACAAGGTAGACCGCCATCGAGACGTCTATGATAACTAAATAAGGTAGACCGCCGTTCAGATCTCTATATAATTATATAAGGTAGACCACCACTGAAACCTCTATGATAATTATATAAGGTAGACCGCCACTGAGACCTCTATGATAATTATACAAGGTAGACCGCCACTGAGACCTCTATGATAATTATACAAGGTAGACCGCCACTGAGACCTCTATGATAATTATACAAGGTAGACCGCCACTGGGACCTCTGTGATAATTATATAAGGTAGACCGCCAACGAGACCTCTATGATAATTATATAAGGTAGACCCGCCATCTAGATCACTTTGATAACTATAAACTGTAGACCGCCATCGAAACGTCTATGATAATTATACAAGGTAGACTGCCATTCAGACCTCTCTGATAATTATATAATGTAGACTGCCATCGAGACCTCTATGATAACTATATAAGGTAGACTGCCATTCAGACCTCTATGTTAACTATATAAGGTAGACAATCATCGAGACCTCTATGATAATTATATAAGGTAGACTGCCATTCAGACCTCTATGATAATTATATAAGGTAGACCGCCACTGAGACCTCTATGATAACTATATAAGGTAGACAATCATCGAGACCTCTATGATAACTATATAAGGTAGACTGCCATTCAGACCTCTATGATAACTATATAAGGTAGACTGCCATTCAGACCTCTGTGATAATTTTATAAGGGAGACCGCCATCGAGACCTCTATGATAATTATAGATAGATAATCTGGCAATTAAACATTCCACTATGGATTAATATTCCCGTTACCTGTAGAGCTATTGAGGTGAGAGCAGCGAATATCGATCCTGTACATACAGAGACATATGTGTATATATGTCTCTGGTGTATATCATAGTTTGCAAGTTGGTTGTACAGAGACAAACCTTTTCTTTAACCATACCTCTTTAATCATTTGGAAATAATAATTGCACTGGCCATGGATGGACGGACAGGAAAACAAAGAGACAACTGGATCATCAAAAGCATCAACCTCAGTAAGAAGGAATGGAATAAAGAAGGAGAAATAAATAAAACGTCATTTTTTGTATATAGATAAGTAAACAAATAGTAGATACATCAAATAAATATATCAAAGAGATATGTTACGCTAACACCGTTCCTGGTAGCAGAGCATGGTAATCCTATATTAATGTCACCTTAGTGCATTTTACGCTAAAGATTATCATGAAGGCGTTTCAGCAAATAAAGCATTAAAGGATTCTCGTATAGTTTATATTCCGGATTTATAATTGATCGAAACCGGATCCAATAAAAAAAACCCAAAAAACAAACGTAAACGTAAACCTTCTCCAAGTCAGGATTGCTTTACGTCACTCAACAATTATTCCGCGTATATGACAACGACATCTGCCTAATGCATTGCATAGAAATTTCTACCTTTACCAGTGGCGGATTTAGAGGGGGCGCCCCTCCCCCCTTTTCACCACATATTTATCACTAGAAGTCCAGATTTGGCACCAAAAATGGCTGAGCAGTTTGGATTATACAGATGTGGGCCCCCGTTTTCGGAAATCCTGGATCCGCCACTGTTTACAGCGGAGCTTCCCGATGTAGTGAGGGATCTTTCACGTACCACGCCCACCGTGACATGTGACCTTCGCTTTTTACCGTCTTATCTACAAAAAACAGGACACCGGTGTGCCCTCTGTGGAAGTCGAACTGGGGACTTTTCGGTCACAAGTCACTGACCATATTTTCTGTAATAAATATTTGTTTGGAAGTAAGGGGAAGTAACTTCAGGTTTAGTGATTGGCATGGCATTAACTGTTATGCCAGTTATGATCATCTTTACTCTAAAACAATAAAACAACAAATTTCGTCAGAAAGAGAGAGAGAGAGAGAGAGAGAGAGAGAGAGAGGGGGGGGGGGGGGGGAGACAGTATTAACTCGATAATAATTCAAACTAAAGACTCGTGAAGCTAGTTCAGAAAAGGTTTTAAATCTTCGTGGCATCACAACAAGAGTATAATTAAAATAATAAAAAAGAAAAACAAAATAATGCTAACAGTAATGATAATAATCATAATAATAATAGTAATAATAATAATAATAATAATAATAATAATAATAATGATGATGATGAGGATGAGGATGATGATGATGGTGATGATGATAATTATAATATTAATGGGGAAGACAGGGAATAAGTTATATGGAGTAACTCTCAGAGGTACTGTAAAATCTACCATGGGATCTCCTAGCACAGTCTGCATACATATTGGCTGGTTTCAGTTCATTTTATAATGCTGTAGACTCGTTTATATAATTTATAGTTACTTTTTGCAGGAACACGTCATTCTCGCATTATCCCCATGACTTCGCCCTTCGCACCCTGACACCGGATGTTGTCAACCTCTGCCTCAGTCTATGGATTCTGGGTGAGTATGACCCCGGATGTTGTCAACCTCTGCCTCAGTCTTTGGATTTAGGGTGAGTATGACCCCGGATGTTGTCAACCTCTGCCTCAGTCTATGGATTCTGGGTGAGTATGACACCGGATGTTGTCAACCTCTGCCTCAGTCTACGGATTCTGGGTGAGTATGACACCGGATGTTGTCAACCTCTGCCTCAGTCTATGGATTCTGGGTGAGTATGACACGGATGTCGTCAACCTCTGCCTCAGTCTACGGATTCTGGGTGAGTATGACCCCGGATGTTGTCAACCTCTGCCTCAGTCTATGGATTCTGGGTGAGTATGACACGGATGTTGTCAACCTCTGCCTCAGTCTATGGATTCTTGGTGAGTATGACACCGGATGTTGTCAACCTCTGCCTCAGTCTACGGATTCTGGGTGAGTATGACACCGGATGTTGTCAACCTCTGCCTCAGTCTATGGATTCTGGGTGAGTATGACACGGATGTCGTCAACCTCTGCCTCAGTCTATGGATTCTTGGTGAGTATGACACCCGATGTTGTCAACCTCTGCCTCAGTCTATGGATTTTGGGTGAGTATGACACGGATGTTGTCAACCTCTGCCTCAGTCTATGGATTCTTGGTGAGTATGACACCGGATGTCGTCAACCTCTGCCTCAGTCTATGGATTCTGGGTGAGTATGACACGGATGTTGTCAACCTCTGTCTCAGTCTATGGATTCTGGGTGAGTATGACACCGGATGTTGTCAACCTCTGCCTCAGTCTATGGATTCTGGGTGAGTATGACACCGGATGTTGTCAACCTCTGCCTCAGTCTATGGATTCTGGGTGAGTATGACCCCGGATGTTGTCAACCTCTGCCTCAGTCTACGGATTCTGGGTGAGTATGACACCGGATGTTGTCAACCTCTGCCTCAGTAGTGGATACTAGGTGAGTTAGACTCACAATGTTGTCAAATTCTGCCTCAGTTAGTGGATAATGGGTGAGTTGATTCAATTATTGTCAACCTCTGTCTCAGTGTGTGGATTACAACGGACATGGTCATTCTCTGCCTCTCCCTATAAATACTCCTACCATTTTTTCCGACCGACAAACGATGACGATTAACCTGAATTATTTACCTGTAAGTATAATTCTTACATGTATATCCTCAAATGCACCACAAGCTGATAACAGATATCCCACCTTAGCCACCGCTTGATGCCAGTAGTCACTTTTACGGGGCGTAGTTACGATGCATTCGCTTTATCGCTGGAAACATACCTGGTTTTATTGACTGTCATCAAAACTTCTTTGATTGTTGAATGTTAATCTAAAAAAATCACGGAACTGCAATACTTCTGTCCCTGTAATCCGGTATTGAAACTTGAATTTAAGTATCAATCGCAAAGGATGACCTAAATCGAGGCTCACCCCAGAACCTAGTTTCACAAAAGTCGTAGGCCAAGTCGGTGATACACATGCGCGAATCCAGAGGGGTGGACTGGAGATCTAGATCATCCCTGAGATTCGGTGAAAATTGCTTCTCTTGTTATTTTTCGATGTAAGGTAATCAATTTTACACACGAAAAGATGGAAGGACACCCTCTGAGAAAGTTCATTGGGGTGGATCCTCACTCGACATAATTTCTGTATCAGCGCCTGATTATATCTTGAGAAGCATTTATATCATGAGAAATCGTTGTCAATCGGGAATCGTTAGTCAATAAAACACAAGTATTGGATATAATGTGTATGTATTGATCAATTATGAGGATTTATATATAAAAACAAACAGACAGACAAACATACGAACAGACAGGACAAAAACGGTATGCCCCCGATCTATCGATCCAGGGGCAAAAAAAGTCTTTAAAAATAGAAAAATATATACATTCTTTAAGACCGATTTTGCTTATGTATAGGCTTACGCCAGTTTGTGAAACTCTCTCTGGGCTGTACGGAATTCATTGACACTGATTCACCACGGCTATTATTGTATATACTGTGATATATATTCAGGGTCCCGTTTTAATAAAGAACTCACAACAAATCGTAAATTTTGGACTCAATAGACCTTTTCACAATAACTGCGGTCTTTCAACTCGTGTATGCGCAATAGCCCTTCCGGTGGTTAGCTTCAAATCTGAAAGAAAAGCGATCTCTGATAATTGCTGAGAAATGTTGACTACGTTCAGATTTCGTAGCTAACCGTCCGGAAACGCTATTGAGCATATACAAATTGTAAGACTGCAATTATCGTAAAAGGTCTATTAATATAACTGAACGTATGCTCTGAAATCAATGCAATTTCTTGAAAAATAAAAATGGACAAACCATAAGCAGAAAGTCCGTCATTTATGAAAGTATCTAAATTTCCCGGTTTGTTATACCTACTTTGGTAAAATGGGCCCTGATTGGCAATCATGAATTGCTGAAATTCCCGAGGCATATCCGAGGCTGTCAGTTTGACAATTGTCGATACTTTGAAAGATATTACTTTTTACGCCATGTCAATCGCTGATACGCGCTACGCGCTAGGCATACCAGGAGATGTAATAAATTAATTTTAACACACACACACACACACACACACACACACACACACACACACACACATATATATATATATATATATATATATATATAAATATATATATAAATATATATATATATATATATATATATATATATATATATATATATTGAAAAATTTATTGAACTTAGGTCCCAGGTTGATAAAAAATGTTGTTATGTTAAAACAAGATATATTTGTGAAACCCCGGTTGCAACAAAGCCAGAAAAAGTTAATTTAAGCGTGAAAGTCATTGTCAAGGTCAAAATGTCATCGACCTTGGAGTCATTCGAAAGGGCTCGCATGTGAAATAAGTAGATTCTATCCCCCACGGTTCAAAAAGTTGGCCAAGGTTAAAGTTTTAAGTTTTAAGATTTAAGCAAACAAACAAACAGGGCAAAAAGGTTATCGTCCTTGGTATTATTTGAAAGGACTTCATTAGTTGAGTACGCATGTAAAATATAAAGTCTCTCTATCAGGTTTCAAAAGTTATGGACAAGGTTAAAGTTGTCAGACAGACAGACGAACAAACATACAGACAAACAAACAAACACACACAGCAGGACAAAAACAATATGCTCACGATCTATCGATCCGAGGACATAAAAATCCAACTCAAATGTATTCTCCTTCCGGGGAAAAGATGTAGTAGTAGTAGTAGTAGAAGTAGTAGTAACAGGAGTAGTAGATTCAGTAGTAGTAGTAGTAGTAGTAGATTCAGTAGTAGTAGTAGTAGTAGTCCTCGTAGTAGTAGTGGTAGTAGTAGTAGTAGTAGTAGTAGTAGTAGTAGTCCTCGTAGTAGTAGTAGTAGTAGTAGTAGTAGTAGTCCTAGTAGTAGTAGTAGTAGCAGTAGTAGTAGTTGTAGTAGTAGTAGTAGTAGTCCTAGTAGTAGTAGTAGTAGTAGTAGTAGTCCTCGTAGTAGTAGTAGTAGTAGTCCTAGTAGTAGTAGTAGTAGTAGTAGTAGTCTATTTTTATCATATCTTTCTACTATTACTATTGTAATTTTATCACCATTTCTCTGTTATTTCTATTCTATTCTTATTATCGATATTAAGTTCATATAAAGTACATCCTAATGATTATGACGGAATATGTTTACCTTGACAGGTATGTTATGGCAGGAGATCAAGCAGATTTATGGAGATGGTATCCATAATTATTTTCATTCGTTGTATAACTACCTTGATGTCGCCGTCCTCATCCTGTACATTGCTTCCTACACGCTCAAGTATTTAGCATTATTCAAGGTATGGTATAGTCATGAAATGTTGTCTTTTTTATCTTATTGTTCTTTATTTATTTCTACGCACGAGACAATGACTCAAGGCGGACTTGGTCAGTTTATGCAGCGTAAAATTTTCATATTTTACTTTAGAAGGAAGAATTTCAATGATCTTGGTATGGAAGAAGACATGGTAATTGCAAATGAGTAAAAACACTGTTATGTAAAGAGCGATTTCTTTTCAGTGTCTATGGTCCTATAGTGCTATTTTCTTCGTCCAAATCCGCAGTGATTGATTATTGATTGATTCTTGTACTACGTCAAGTATACCGTGACGTCATCTAAATGATGCATCGTATCAGAGACATATATAATACATCTTTGATCGTATAGAAATGTATACCTTTGTGACGGACCCATCCCAAGCAGTGAGGTATATTTTGATCGTATAGAAATGTATACCTTTGCGACGGACCCATCCCAAGCAGTGAGGTATATTTTACGTGCCATGCCTACCGTGACACGGGACCTCGGTTTTTACTGTCTCATCCGAAAGACAGAACACAGGTGTGCCAACGGTGGAAGTTGAACCCGAGACCTCTCTGTGACAGCCGATTACCTTATCCACTGGACCACACCACCTTGATCCGCAATGAAGTTGGAAGGACCAGTCCCTGGCCAAGACCTGTTACCGGCTACTGCGTTATTAAGGGTGTTCAAAACGTGAATTGACGAAATTGTCATATGTAATATTTAGTATCCTATGTATTGCAGACAATCACGTGAAAAAATCTAACAAATTCACGTTTCAAAAGCCGAAATACCGTAGTAGCCAGTAACTGGTCGTAGCTGGTAACTGTTCGTAGCCGGTAACTGGTCGTAGCCGGTAACCGGTACACTACCAATAGTCAATAAGGAATATTCGTTCTACTAGACGAGATAGAGATACGGGCTATCACGGACCCATGGAAGAATCAGAGTTTGGCTTCAATGCCATGGAGGAGTAAGCATTCCTTATCTAGAATGAAATTTTTGATGTTAAAATTATATGTTATTGTTATATATAATGTTCGTCTATAAGTTCACCGATCCTTTGGTCCACCAATTCCAATTTCCACCAGTCTGAAGATTGCCTTGTCTAACAACAGTCATTAAGAAGGTCGAATAGTCCCAAAACAAATGCCTCTCACTCTTGTACAACCCACTGCCCCGTCCTGCATTTTATTTCCCTTAGGAAACCCTACAGAAATGCAAAGCTAATTGTTTATGGAGTATTTATTATATGTAGGGTTTTATTTCTGCCATGTTGTTTAGATCATGGTATCATCGTGTACTGTCATCTTATATGACAGTTTGCTGTTCCATTTCACAATAAGATTTAAAGTATTTGACTCGAATCAATTATATGACGATGTAGGATATGTGATGTATTGATCAGAAATATCTATCTACCTATGCTGTTGACCACCTCGAAGCTGTGAGGGGATGAACACGATGAGACGGAGGTAGGGAGAGAGGAAGAAGGGGTAGAGGGCAACAATCCCCCTTTTTGCCCCCTAACTGAAAGATTTTTATGTACCGAAGTCATATATCATAAAAAGAGACGAGAGGCCTCGGCTTCTCTCTCTTTTTTCTCTTTCTCTCTTTGCATCATTTCTCTTTCTTTTAAACCATCTCCATAGGAAAGTATGGAGGGAGAGGACAATCCCCTGTTTGTCTCCTAATTGAGAGCTCTTTTATATATCAAAGTCTATCATAACGAGAGACGAGAGGTCTCTTTCTCTCTCTTTTTCTCTTTACATCATTTCTCTTCTCTCTTTTATACCATCTCCATAGGAAAGGATGGATAGAGAGGACTATCCCCTGTCTGCCTCCTAATTGAGAGATGTTTTATGTACCAAAGTCTATCATAACGAGAGATGACAGGCTTCGGTTTATTTCTTTCTTTCTTTCTTTTCCTAATCATTTTTTCTTTCTTTCTTTTAAACCATCTCCATAGTTTGTCGATGTTACGTAAGGGTGTCCTGTTATTTTGTAGGCGAACATAGCTTTACAATTCTTCCATGAGGAAGATTGCTGGTTGCGGTTATCCACAAATGATAGAGCGGCGCATGCACAACTCTATTGGCTGATAGCGGGTAAGGTCGTCAAATATTATTATTACCTTCCTAGTGAGTAGACTCAATAATTTGTCTCCCGATGTCATCAAGAACATATGTTTACACTAAACGGAAAATAGATCACAAATGAAATTTCATTTATAAAACGAGCAACACTTCTCTGAATGTATGTTTATAGCAGTAGTGGAACTCGTACGTTATTTCATTAATGGCGCTCCGTACTCTATTTCATTAATGGCGCCCCGTACTTTATTTCATTAATGGCGCCCCGTGCTTTATTTCAGATCGTCTGTACTGGGACTCGGTCGACCCTCACAACGTGGCGGAGGGATTGTTTGCTGTCGCTAACGTCATCAGCTTTACACGTGTAACACATGTTCTACATGTATATGAATTATTTGGACCTATGCAGATTTCCTTGACACGCATGATATCGGTAAGCTTTTATTTGAAACCCCCTTCTCCCATGAAAAAAAAAATAATAACAATAATAATAATAAAAGATAAAATCTGAAACGTCAGAGAAATATATCCATTTTATTAGCGTTATCAGCGATCAAAAATCTTAACTCTCTAAAAATTCTAAATTCTAAAAGATTCGAAGAAGTCCTCTAAAGGGAAGTCCGGTATATAAAAAGTAAAGGAACACAAACACTCTATATTGCAAATTTTCGGCCTCACAACCTTTATCAAGCAATTTTTCAGATGACAAATACAAAGCTAAGTAAAATCCATGTTTACGTTTCATCTGAAAAATTGCTTGATAAAGGTCGTGAGGCCGAAAATTTGCAATACAGAGTGTTTGTGTCCCTTTACTCTCTACAAATAGATAATAGAATATAATACAGTATATAAAATCAGATATGATAAAGTTGAATAAAATGACATAAGTTACCATTAGAATAAAATGACAAAAGTTACCATTAAAATAAAATGAAATAAGTTACCATTAGAATATTATGACATAAGTTACCATTAGAGTATTATGACATAAGTTACCATTAGAATATTATGACATAAGTTACCATTAGAATAAAATGACATAAGTTACCATTAGAATATTATGACATAAGTTACCATTAGAATAAAATGACATAAGTTACCATTAGAATAAAATGACATAAGTTACCATTAGAATAAAATGACAAAAGTTACCATTAGAATATTATGACATAAGTTACCATTAGAATAAAATGACATAAGTTACCATTAGAATAAAATGACATAAGTTACCATTAGAATATTATGACATAAGTTACCATTAGAATAAAATGACATAAGTTACCATTAGAATAAAATGAGATAAGTTACCATTAGAATATTATGACATAGAATAAAATGACATAAGTTACCATTAGAATGAAATGACACAAGTTACCATTAGAATAAAATGAAATAAGTTACCATTAGAATAAAATGACACAAGTTACCATTAGAATAAAATGACAAAAGTTACCATTAGAATAAAATGACATAAGTTACCATTAGAATAATATAAGTGGGAATATGTTTCTGATTTTATTTACTGTTCTTAATAAAACTTCGTTTGAAAAAAGGATGAAATGGAAACACGTAGCGATGGAATACAAATGAATTTACCTTGTATATAATCTAAATTAAGCTGATATAATTCCGTATAAAAGATCGTCAAATACAACTAAAATGAAAGGAAATAAATGTAGAATAGAATGAGTATAATAAAAAATAAATATAGAATACAATTGATATGATAAAAAATAAATATAGAATGGAAATAATATATTAAAAATGAATGTACATGTAGAATAGAATTAATATGATAAAAGATACTAAAGAATAAAATAGTATAATAAAAATACATATTGATTAGAGTTAATGTAATAAAAAATAAATATAGAATACAATTAATACAGTGAAAATGAATATAGAAGAGAAATAATATAATAAAATATAGTTACGGAATAGAATTAAGATAATAAAAACAAGAGCATCGCCTGGCGTGGCATAATAACTTTTCTTCTATGTCAAGAATGTAAGAATAAAGAATAAATAAAAACTCGTAATATATATATGTATATTCAAGTTCATATATAATTCTAGCATAAATTTGAATTCAAGAGATTGAATTGAATTTTTAATAATTTTCCAAAATAGAAAAAAAAAATATAAAAAAAAATCAAAGATCGATAACTCTGTACTGTCAAAAGGGATATTTTTGGCATATTCTTTATCTTATCAGAGTATTTTGTATAAGTTTTATGAAAATCAATTCATGATTACTGAAGTCATATCCCGTAGAAATTGCCATTATGCTATCAATAAAAACATTTCTAAATTCAAGAAACACAACTCTCGCAAAACCAAGTCAATCTTCACGAAATGCGAACTGGTACTTACCTTCATTGATATAAAGTTATATGGTAAGTTTTAATCCAATACCTTGAACGACTGCAGAAAAAAGTTTGGAAAACATGACCTCGGAGGGAAGGACAGACAACGTCCTGTCTATGACGGGCGTATAATAAATATAAAATAGAATTGATATAATAAAAATAAAATAGAATAGAATTTATATAATAAAAATAAAAATAGAATAGAGTTAATATAATAAAAAAATATAGATAATATAGAATTCCTATAATGAAAAATGAATATAGAATAGAAATATTATAATATAATGAAAATAGATATAGAATAGAGTTAATATAATGATTAAAAATAAAATCTTACGGTTTAAATTGAGATTAAATTGAAAAGGAATAAATCTGAAATAAAGATTAACTTATATAATGTTATATAATGAAAGAAAATTAAATGAAGGGCCGATAAACCAAACATGTCTTTTTCCTTCAAGCTTATATCATTTAATCCTACTCTGTCCTCAAAGGATATCTTGAAGTTTATATAATTACACCTTACTTTGTCCTCAAAGGACATCTTAAAGTTTATATAATTACATCTTACTTTGTCCTCAAAGGACGTCTTGAAGTTTATATAATTACACATTATTTTGTCCTCACAAGACTTCTTGAAGTTTATATAATTACACATTATTTTGTCCTCAAGGGACATCTTGAAGTTTGTATAATTACACCTTATTTTGTCCTCACAGGACATCTTGAAGTTTATATAATTACACCTTACTTTGTCCTCACAGCACATATTGAAGTTTATAGAATTACATATTACTTTGTCCTCACAGGACATCTTGAAGTTTATATAATTATACCTTATTTTGTCCTCATAGGACATCTTGAAGTTTATATAATTACACCTTACTTTGTCCTCACAGCACATATTGAAGTTTATAGAATTACATATTACTTTGTCCTCACAGGACATCTTGAAGTTTATATAATTATACCTTATTTTGTCCTCAAAGGACATCTTGAAGTTTACATAATTACACCTTACTTTGTCCTCACAGGACATCTTGAAGTTTGGCGTCATCTTCTTCGTGGTGTTTGTGGCCTTCATGGTGGGCCTTCATAATCTGTACTGGTACTACTCCAAATCCGTCAGAGGCCATTATGAGTTCCATCCGAACAACATCACCACCAACGCTGAAATCGCCTTTGGCTTGTAAGTATACAGTAAAAATGATTACAAAGGTGGAGGGTCGATAAGGACCATATCTGGCCCGTTGTTACCACCAACGCTGAAGTCGCCTTTGGCTTGTAAGTATACAGTAAAGTGATTACAAAGGTGGAGAGTCGGTAAGGACCATATCTGGCCTGTCGTTACCACCAACGCTGAAGTCGCCTTTGGCTTTAGAGCACACAGTGAAGTGAATACAAAGGTAGAGGGTCGTTAAGTAAGTTAGTACGTAATTTTTTATTTAGAGTCGGCAACATGTACATACAACAAATAACACGAGCTCTGAAGAGCTTTTACAACAGAGCCATATCGAGATTCAGGATGCAAAAAGATAACTGTAATTGAGATTCACCGTCCAAGGAGGTAACAGATGATCGAGATTCAGGATGCAAGGAGGATAAATATGATCGATATTCAGGATGCAAGGTTACAAAAGATGATCGAGATTCAGGATGCAAGGAGGATAAATATGATCGATATTCAGGATGCAAGGTTACAAAAGATGATCGAGATTCAGGATGCAAGGAGGATAAATATGATCGATATTCAGGATGCAAGGTTACAAAAGATGATCGAGATTCAGGATGCAAGGAGGATAAATATGATCGATATTCAGGATGCAAGGTGACAAAAGATGATCGAGATTCAGGATGCAAGGAGGATAAATATGGTCGATATTCAGGATGCAAGGTGACAAAAGATGATCGAGATTCAGGATGCAAGGTGACAAAAGATGATCGAGATTCAGGATGCAAGGAGGATAAATATTGTCGATATTCAGGATGCAAGGTGACAAAAGATGATCGAGATTCAGGATGCAAGGTGACAAAAGATGATCGAGATTCAGGATGTAAGGAGGATAAATATGATCGATATTCAGGATGTAAGGTGACAAAAGATGATTGAGATTCAGGATGCAAGGAGGAAAAATATGATCGATATTCAGGATGCAAGGTTACAAAAGATGATCGAGATTCAGGATGCAAGGATGATAAATATGATCGATATTCAGGATGCAAGGTTACAAAAGATGATCGAGATTCAGGATGCAAGGAGGATAAATATGATCGATATTCAGGATGCAAGGTTACAAAAGATGATCGAGATTCAGGATGCAAGGAGGATAAATATGATCGATATTCAGGATGCAAGGTGACAAAAGATGATCGAGATTCAGGATGCAAGGAGGATAAATATGGTCGATATTCAGGATGCAAGGTGACAAAAGATGATCGAGATTCAGGATGCAAGGAGGATAAATATGGTCGATATTCAGGATGCAAGGTGACAAAAGATGATCGAGATTCAGGATGCAAGGTGACAAAAGATGATCGAGATTCAGGATGTAAGGAGGATAAATATGATCGATATTCAGGATGTAAGGAGGATAAATATGATCGAGATTTAGGATGCAAGGTTACAAAAGATGATCGAGTAGACTTCGGACGATTTATAAAAGCCGTATACGCGTAGTTTTGAAACAACATATTCTTCAGCAATTGAAATATCTAATGCTACTTCTTTATTGCAGCCCCACCACCCTGAATACTGTATTCTGGTCCCTGTTTGGCAGGGGAGACCCGAACGTGGTAGAGCTCGGAGGCTTCGATCAATACTTTATACAGAGTGTCGGTACCATCATCTTCGGGGCCTACAATATCGCCACCGTCATCGTCCTCCTCAACATGCTGATTGCTATGATGTCAAGGTCCTTTGAAAAAATACAGGTGAGATTCCATCGCTAAAAGTCAAATAATATCATGTAATCCCCAAAATAAAACAAATATACATTATTATATAAAAGGAGTGTTCGGGTCGATACATATACCCGCAACTGTACCGGTACATGTACAAGTACATGTATATTTTTGTGGTACAACCTGTCACCCCTATTGAAGTAACCTTGAACTTATCTTATATTACATATTGCTTCTAACTCCCTTAGGGTCAAACTAACTGATTAGATCACCGCTCGAACGAACGGCGTCTGTCCATCCGTCCAGTGTGAAAGTTATATAGTTTCTTAAGTTATCTCACCTTAGATACATTTAGTGCGTTTTTCTTTATTTGTTCTCTTTTAATTTTGATACTTATATTTAGTTCGATTGCTTTTTCTTCAATATAAATGAAAAGATTTTGATGAAATTTGACAGAAATGGATACAATGTGGGGCAATGTAAATTAAAAGAAATCTCTTTTTTAGAGAAAATCTACGTTATGCAGCACAGTATGGAAACTATAGGTATCATAGCTCTAGAAGCATACATTGTTAGTGTGATATGCTGAAGTGAATAGTTTTCTATAAAAAAATTGGGGGCAGGCTGAAAAAAATGAGACACTTCATTATTCTACCCTATGTGTTAAAGTAATCAGGTGAGCGAGTAGAAATACGCTCAGATGGGCCTCTTGTTTGCCGAAACCAATCCACCCCAACCCCGAAAAATAAAAACAAAGAAACAAAAACAATAATGAAAAAACCCACAAAAACAAAAAAAAAAAACAAAAAAAAAAAACGTTAACAAAAACTTTGAAGACTATATATATCTACCTTTATTGCAATAAACACTCAATTATTCGATTTGCCATATCGTTATTTCTTTACTTTTAATTTTGAATAATTCAATGTGAGTGCATGACTACTGAAAATAAGGAATTATAATATAAGTATGTAATAGTATAATCCGGGAGGAAAAAGGGGGGGGGGGTGTGTTAGTAATAAGGATAGGGAACATCAGGGCCTTTTATAAAGATTCAAAGACTTTAGGAATAAACCAGAGTACTAAAAGTTTTAGAAATTAAAAGCTTGAATCTCCAGTCTGATCTGTAGACTTTGTACTTAATAAATTCCTTAAATCTGGGAGTACATTAAGCCGTTTGTTTTTTTATGATAACGAAAATTCCTCATACAGGAGGAAGCCGATACGGAGTGGAAGTTTGCCAGAAGCAAGATCTATGTGGAGTATATAAAGGAAGGAGGGACGCTTCCGATTCCATTCAATATCATTCCGACCCCGAAAGCTATTTTAAACATTGTCAAGTCTATTTGCTGCCGATGTAGGATAAAAGACGGCGACCGGGGTGATGCCGTGAGTATACATGATTTTAACTGTATGCTATATGGAGTGATATCTCCCTCATGCATAGCTCTGTCTGGATGAGTCAATATTTGACTTATACTTTTATGTCAATATGGCAACGAATTTGCTCTTTCAATGTTTTATTTTAGAGTTCCACAGTTAAGTCCTTGAGTATCACTGAAGAGATATAATCTGTCCAATGTGCATATGGGGGACCAAAATTTATAAACGTATATATGTTATGATATTCATGTATTATTGTTATTTATTATTTATTTATTTGTTTGTTTGTTTATTTATTTATTTATTTATTTATTTATTTATTTATTTATTTATTTTATAATTTCAGAAGGAAGTAAATGGTGACAGATTGGACAATGTGAAGAGATTTGTTCGTTATGAATCACAGGGAAGTGGATTTGAACAGGAATCTGTCAATTATGCAGTAAGTGAGAATGTCGACACTATAGTAAGGTTTCAGTGAGAAGAGTTGTCTGCCCCTGATAAGAACTCGCTAACTTTCGCACACCACGGTGCTGTACATAAAAATGTGTGTGTTTGTTGATTGGCCACATCACACCATGGTCAATAGACGATTTCTGAGTTTTTCCTTTCAGTTTGAAATTCTTAAATATTATCATAAGAAGCGCGTGACAACGAACAAAGAGTGACAGCTAGCTAAGCAGGGACGATAACTCCCAACTAGCTAACCAGGGACGATAACTCTTCCCATCTCGTCTTAAACCTCACGATTCCTTAGATCCACCAATGACTTTTTCTTTTAGGATCGACTGAACACTCTAAATTAAAACTACTCAGTGTGTGCTTAAGCTTATATTCTAAAAAGAATGTCAACTGTTTCCGCTGTATATTTCCACTGACAGAAAATCAAAATAATAAAATAAAGCATCCTGATGGCCAAGGGAATCCAACACACAGCTCAGGTTAAATTTATTGTCATAACTGCACAACTGCACACAAGGTCACCATTATGAAAGCTACAATTCGAATTGCAGAACGTCTTTGAGCGATTCCATATTTTTCTTTCATTATTTATTGATTAATTTAATTAATTTATTCATTCATATCTATGTATTTTTGATAAGCTGTCATTGTGAAGCATTTTCCGATCAAAATTGGAGATGACCATTGCCTCAGACAATATTATGAAAATGAAATATGTATTATATGGAAGTGGTAACTTACAGTAAGAAAAAAAGGCGGGGGATTAAAACGTTCTAATGGCTATTAATATTTTAATGCACCACAATTTTGTGATATTAAAACGGATGACACCTTATATAGTGTTCACATTGTCTTGCTTATTTGCAGCTGATGATGAAGCGCATTGTCAGGCGGTATATCTTTGATGTCCAGCGACAAGATATTACGTCAGACGGTAAGATCGTGTATCTAAAAAAAAAAAGAAAGGAAAAAACCCACACGGTCCATCTTAAAAACTGGAATCATTCAAATGAAAATGTCCAAATACCAAAGTCATAAACACCTTTTGTCAATGCCTTTAGATACAAACTAAATACAGTAGAAGCTCCTGAAGCTGCTAGGACCTTCAAACATGTCGTGGTCTACTGTGTCTTGGGTCTCTGGAATTTACAGTTTCCTCCGACAAGTGGGCTGGTGGGACTTGAACCCGTGACGATAAGCACTACAGCTACTGAGCTGCACCAACTCCGGTCCGCTTTTGACACTTTTTTCCTCCATCAAATTACACCGACGACATCTTATGGGCGATAAAGCATATACAAAACGGTACATATCGTTATTTTATACATGTACATATGTTGTTTGGAATTAATACATTGCAGTAAAGTTACGCGTAGTAATATTTATTGTTTTTGATTTTGTGAAGTGTTGTCTCGCCGCTAGGCGGTCGCAGATATCCATCAGTGCTTTCAGTTGCTTGATGGGTTGAAAACGTGTTCAGCATCTTTAGATAGTTAGTTCTTTTTGTAGCCATCACATTTACATGGTTTCTATTATGAAACAAGCGTGTGCAGTAAATATTTTTGCGTGCATCAACCAATGTTTATACCAATGTTTATGACATTAATAGCCGAAAAGACTGGCACGTTTTGTTGGAACTTTATAGTCCTTCATTACTGGAATGTCAAGGTTCAAACTTTGTTTAGATATATAAAACGCTGTTCAAATAAATATATAAATAAATAAATAAAATAATAATATTAATTAACACCCCCCCCCCAAAAAAAAGAACAAAAGAATAGAAACAAACAAACAAAAAATAAAAAATCCAACCCAACCACACACACATTAGAATACACAAGTTTAAAAATAAATGATCAAAGAATAAGGGAATGTGAAATATGTCTTAACTCTATGCCAAAAGTCATTTCACAGAAAAAAAAATAATGAAAACCAAAAAAAAAAAAAAAAAAAAAAAAAAAAAAAAAAAAAAAAGTGGCAGGTGTCATATCGCTACATGTAACATATAATTGTAATCAGAGAAGAATGTGCCCTACATATGTATTACTTTAACGCCATCGATTGCAGGTTAAATACGAATTCCGTGATCGGTATTTTCGTTATACAGAGTTACTTCCCATTTTGGACGTATCTGACGTAAAACACTTATGACGTCATCAAATCCTATGGAAACTGATCTAAAACGCAGGGAAATGATAGCCCACATATGACGTTTTCATAGGAAATTGATGACGCCATAATTGTTTTACGTCAGATACCGTTTGATATGGGAAATAACTCTGTTTAACTAAAAGACTCAATAACAGTTGATTGGATATCTTTGATAGTCGCTGAAATTGTAATAATGAATATGGAACGTACACCTTGTTGGTTTTGTTTTCTTTTGTTTTCTTTTGTGTTTTATGCCACACACCGAGATTAGCGTACATCATGGTGACGGCATTTGCTTGATGCTTGATTGTAGAAATTTAGACCTAGGCATCGACTCATCCAATATAGTTGAGGATTTTTTACATACCACGCCTACCGTGACATGGGACCTCGGTTTTCCCATACCACGCCTACCGTGACATGGGACCTCGGTTTTCCCATACCACGCCTACCGTGACACGGGACCTCGGGTTTTACATGCCACGCCTACCGTGACACGAGACCTCGATTTTTACTGTCTCGTCCGAAAGAGAGGGAACCGACTTCCGAATGAGCTACACCGGATTGAGATATAATAGACTGATTCCGAGTTTTCGATTTCGCTTTGAAATTCTTAAATATTATCATAAAAAGCACGTTAATGTGGACAGCACGTGACTACCGACCAATGTTGGCGTTTTGGTATAGAATTTCGGTTATGACAAATCGAAGTGCAAATTTGTTTTAAGTATTGAGTAGATACCGCTAGTTTTAAGTATTGAGTAGATACCGCTAGTTTTAAGTATTGAGTAGATACCGCTAGTTTTAAGTATTGAGTAGATACCGCTAGTTTTAAGTATTGAGTAGATACCGCTAGTTTTAAGTATTGAGTAGATACCACTAGTTTTAAGTATTGAGTAGATACCGCTAGTTTTAAGTATTGAGTAGATATCACTAGTTTTAAGTATTGAGTAGATACCGCTAGTTTTAAGTATTGAGTAGATACCGCTAGTTTTAAGTATTGAGTAGATACCGCTAGTTTTAAGTATTGAGTAGATACCGCTAGTTTTAAGTATTGAGTAGATACCACTAGCTTTAAGTATTGAGTAGATACCGCTAGTTTTAAGTATTGAGTAGATATCACTAGTTTTAAGTATTGAGTAGATACCGCTAGTTTTAAGTATTGAGTAGATACCGCTAGTTTTAAGTATTGAGTAGATACCACTAGTTTTAAGTATTGAGTAGATACCGCTAGTTTTAAGTATTGAGTAGATACCGCTAGTTTTAAGTATCGAGTAGATACCGCTAGTTTTAAGTATCAAGTAGATACCGCTAGTTTTAAGTATTGAGTAGATACCGCTAGTTTTAAGTATTGAGTAGATACCGCTAGTTTTAAGTATTGAGTAGATACCGCATCACTAGTTTTAAGTATTGAGTAGATACCACTAGTTTTAAGTATTGAGTAGATACCACTAGTTTTAAGTATTGAGTAGATACCACTAGTTTTAAGTATTGAGTAGATACCGCTAGTTTTAAGTATTGAGTAGATACCGCTAGTTTTAAGTATTGATTAGATACCGCTAGTTTTAAGTATTGATTAGATACCGCTAGTTTTAAGTATTGAGTAGATATCACTAGTTTTAAGTATTGAGTAGATACCACTAGTTTTAAGTATTGAGTAGATACCGCTAGTTTTAAGTATTGAGTAGATACCGCTAGTTTTAAGTATTGAGTAGATATCACTAGTCTCCCTTCGGCTTGTCGACTAAATTTAAAGAATATTGTTCAAATCACGTGCCTGCGGACAACAATTCCACTTAAACTTAAGATTTTAAAATTAAAGAAACGAAACCCGGAAATGTCTTATTGGACAACTATTAGACGATTGTATTTTCAGGGTCGGAAATCGAAATTTCAAGGTCACATGCTGCTGATAAACCTTGTACAGAGATGCCAACTGCTCCGATTTCGGCGGAGCATCTCCGATTTCAAGCCCCTAAATCCGCGCTCCGATTGATGTAAAGTTTGCTCCGATTTTTTTCGGCATCACCGTAGCTGGAAATCCGATGAATTTAAAACGAAAGTAGCCAAAATGGAGGGTAACAGTGACGAAGAAGAAAACAAAAAGTGCCGGCAATTAAATGAAGATGTGTACAATAAAACCACGCCTAAAAAAATTAAACGCCAGCATAGTCAGCAATATAATGTTGCAATAAAAGACTGCATAAAAGACTAGAACTATAATACACTCTTTTCACCCAGTTTTTGATCTTTGATTTTTTTTTTTTATTATTATTTATTTGTGTTTGTTCAAGAAGGGCATAAATTAAAGATTTTAACTACAATAACACTCAATTTTTACTCATTTTGAAAACTATATTTTCCATCTTTGTTTCGGCTTCAGGGGGGCTTTGCCTCCTTCTATCAGGACTTCGCCCTGAACCAGACAAGGGGGCTGCCACCCTCTTGACCCCCTGCTCCTCTGGGACATAATGAAATGTTGGCATCTCTGCTTGTAAACAAGATAAAAACGGAATCGTTGTGATAGGACCCTCAAACTTGCTTGATATATTCATTGTGATAAAAGGAGAATGCCTACTGCTTTTCAATGCCAGAGGTCAAATGTCAAGGTCACACTCTATAAACTGCACCTTGAAAACAAGCCAAATAACATATGCTCTATACTATAAAGAAATCGACGTCTGTTGTCAGTTTGATGTTAAGGTGAAAGATTAAATGTAAAATTCACAATCTAACTGTTGTTGGTAAACCTTGTGTATAATTCTGAACTGTCAAATTTTGTACACTCTTCATAAACAACAGTGCGATGCCTATTTTTTTCCAAGGTAAGAGGTCAAGGTCAGACGTTAGATACTGTAGGTACACTACACCTTTTAACAGATACAGACAAAACCAGTTGGACGAGGGCCATCAAGCTTGTTTCACATGCTTCTTAAGAAAAGACGTGGTCATTCTTTATCAAAGTCAGAGACCAAATGTCAAGGTCACACGCTGAAACTTTATTGAATTATATTGACGATGAACTACGTTTTGTAAACAAAATACAGACAAAACCGTTTGATATGTTTAGTATGAGGTCTTATATACGAAGTTTGAATTTTCCCCGGCAGTTAACCCAATTTACAAGAGTTAATTGCTCTTTGATGAAAATCAGTGATCCTAGATTCTTTCGGCCTTGCTTTGAGATTTGGTATGAAAGTTTATATGAGGTTTTTTGTATGAAGTGCAACTTAGCTTGGATTACTGAAGAGAGATAACGTAACATGTACAATGTATGTTCTAAGTTGTCTAACAGATGATGTTAAACTGTTGCCACCATTTACCCCTCTAGAAATGTTCTTGCCCATTAGTGTTATTCCTAGTAGAATGTTCACTTTTTAAATTTGCTATCTTAAAATTGAGCGACGGAGTCTTGCTGCTATATGTTTCCTTGAGCATTGGGTATGGGTATTTCGAACGGGAGATTTTTGCCTGATACATTGGAGTGCTTTGATGAGTTTTGCCTCTTGCATTTGTGCGTTTGACGATTTGGGCTGATCCATTTGAGCGCTTTGACGATTTCTACTTGTTCCATACAAGGCATCATGTTGCGTTCTTATAAGAATTAAAATGTGGAAAATATATTTAAGTGGATTCATATGGTGTTTAGTGACAGTCCCTTTACTTTTGATGTTGAGCATGATTGCAGCTTTGAATCATTTATTCTATTGTTTGGTTGTCTGTTCGTTCGTGTGTCTCATTCTTGCCCTTACTATTTTCACATACGATACATTCAATAGAACGCTTTTCTCTATTGCTGCTTCGGATTCGCAGATTTGGGGGATTGTTTTTCATCCACCTGTCTGTCTGTTTGTCAGTCTGTCCGTCTGTCAGACTGTGCAATGTGTATTGTTTGTAAATATACCTTTCTGCTGTACTTTTTCTATTTACCTTGTAAGTTGACTGTGACCTTTGACATACTTTCCAAAAACGCCTATTTTTTGGAGTTTCAGACCTGCATCTTTCCTCAAAATAGTGTATATAAGCTTGGTGGATGTCTTGTTAGGAATGGCTTTGAATTTTGTGGATTTTATGGATTACTAACTACATGTGCAAATCAAGGAATGGGTGTGCGACCTAACTGGATTCTTAGTACAGTAAATAAATGAATTTTATTGACAGATTGCGATGCTACACTTCTCTGTACAGGTGCTCTAGACCCCCGTCCAGTCAGACATCATTGTTTCGGTGATCGCTCGGGACTCACCGTCTCTTTACGTCATAATTCTAGAGGTAACATGTTACATTTCGTAATCTAAGTTATCTAAACAATAAGCTCCGAGAAAACCAGGAACGATAAATGATTTGAATGTATTTTGGGTCTTATAGAAGCAACTTAAATGAGGAAAAAACGCAATTGATACCCAATTTATGACATGAGTGACCGATATCTCAGATTAAATAACAAGCAAAAACAAAACATATCAAAACAAAACAAAACAAAAAACAAAACAACCCCCCCCAAAAAAAAAGAGGGGGGGGGGGGTTGTTGTTTGTCCGACCTCACACAAAATCTGTGCACTAGTATGTTTATCAGTGGTGTTAAAACAGAAAAAATGAATTAAATTTTGAAAATTTACAACAGAAATACTTACATACATGTAAGATCAATTTACTTACCTAATATAAACAAATGAATTCGTAAAACTTGTGCAAACCGTAGTTTCACTATAATAGGAACAAGACTGAATTGTGTTTAATAACTGGTTATTAAGTAAGTTTTACTGCGCTAATGCATTTATGGCTATTTTGCTTTTGAAAAATATTTTCGTTTTGTTCTCTGTCTGCAAGTTCTTATTGTAGTACCTTGGGTTTTACAAAAATGGTGTTAATGATATTTTTAAAAAAGTGTTTTAAATGATTAAACATTACTAAAAAGTATATTGAAGTTGAAATGTTATTATGGAGAAAGGCAGCTTTTTATCCAAAAACAAAAATTAATAAAAAAAAATTAATATATAAATAAATAGAAAATAAATAAATAAAATTAAATAAATAAATAAATAAATAGATAATAATAATAATAATAATAAAAATAATAACAATAATAATGATGATAATAATAACAGATATAAATAAAAATAATAATTAATTTAAAAAAAAGAATCATGATAAAGAAAAAAACCTTACAGTGTTTTTCGAGCCAAGGTATTATTACGTTAGTGGAGCATATGAAATGTGCTTGTCGATCTGATGGGCAGGTGGTCTATCTGATGGGCAGGTGGTCGATCTGATGGGCAGGTGATCAACGAGATGGGCAGGTGGTCGACCACATGGACAGATGGTCGACCAGATGGCAGGTGATCGACCAGATGGGCAGGTGGTCGACCACATGGACAGATGGTCGATCTGATGGGCAGGTGGTCGATCTCATGGGCAGGTGGTCGACCACATGGACAGATGGTCGACGAAATTGGCAGGTGATCGACCAGATGGGATGGTGTACGACCAGATGGACAGGTGTTCGACCAGATGGTCAGATGATCGACCAGTTGCACAGGTAGTCGACAAAATAGGCAGGTGGTCGACCTGATGGGCAGGTGGTAGACCAGATGGGCAGTTGGTCGTCCAAATGGACATTTGGTGGATCAGATGGGCAGGTGATCGATAAGATGGACAGTTGGTCGACCAAATGGACAGTTGGTCGACCAGATGGGCAGATTGTCGACCACATGGGCAGCCGGTCGTCCAAATGGACAGTGATTGACAGTTGGTCGACTAGATGGGCAGGTGATCGACCAGATGGGCAGTCGGTCGTCCAAATGGACAGTCCATTTTGTTGGGGGATGTTTGTTTGTTTTTGGGGTTTGGGGGGTTGTTGGTTTGTGTTTTTGGTGTTTTCTTGTTTGTTTGGTTTTTTTTTTGGGGGGGGGATGTTTTTGTTTTTGGTTTTTTTTTTTGGGGGGGGGTTGTTTTTTTTTTTTTTTTTTTTTTTTTTTCTTTTGACTTAACTTACAAATTTGATTTATTGTCTGTCAAAATTTAAATGTCAGTTTGCTTAAAAGTATGATCAGTTGGTTCGGTCCACATAGGTGGTTATGTTTATCTACCAAAACCAAATGAACAAATGTGTCCCATGAACGGTTGTGACAATGATGTTTGTTGAGTAGATTTACAACCGTATGTGTTATTAAATTCTTTAATTAGCGTATCGTGTTTGTAAATCCACATCATGTTTAGTTTGTAAGTCAAGTCAACGAAGTTGCCAATTCAGTGAAACAATATCAGTCTTTGATGTGCAACGGTGGAATGCAGAATTACTTGATGCAAGAAAAAATTCTCAAAACTGTCACTAATCATATCATAAAGTTATATGAATTCCCAAAGCTGTCACCAATCAGATCATAAATTCTCAAAACATATTTATAAAGTAGACCTATTTAAGGAAGAGAAAATTATCATTTAGAGTAGAAATCTCCTGATGACTATCTATGTCATGTCATGTGCGTAAGAGAGAGAGAGAGAGAGAGAGAGAGAGAAAGGGGGGTGTTATGTGAATGAATCACCAGTTTACTTATTTAGGGTTTTCTTTAAATATTATCTAATGGTTATTTGACATCAGAATACAAGATTAAAATCCTCCAAAAAGTGAAGTCCGTAATATAAATAGCCAGAAACGTTCACATCCCACAATTTGGAATGTGACATTGTCAGTTTTCATCTGTGTAATATCTGAGCTCGATTCCCCGAATAAAATAGTAGGAAAGTCCACCATTGTACAGATTCCCGCTATAAAATGGCAGCAGTGTCCATCACTGTACAGATTCCCGCTATAAAATGGTAGCAAGGTGCACCACTGTACAGATTCCCGCTATAAAATGGTAGCAAGGCCCACCATTGTACAGATTCCAGCTATAAAATGGTAGCAAGGTCCACCATTGTACAGATTCCCGCTATAAAATGGTAGCAAGGTCCACCACTCTACAGATTCCCGTTATAAAATGGTTGCAAGGTCCACCACTGTACAGATTCCCGTTATAAAATGGTTGCAAGGTCCACCACTGTACAGATTCCCGCTATAAAATGGTTGCAAGGTCCACCGCTGTACAGATTCCCGCTATAGAATGGGAGCAAGGTCCACCATTGTATAGATTCCAGCTATAATATGGTAGCAAGGTCCACCATTGTACAGATTCCAGCTATAATGTGGTAGCAAGGTCCACCAATGTACAGATTCCAGCTATAATATGGTAGCAAGGTCCACCACTATACAGATTATCTTCTGAAGGTCCATGCTGTTTAAGGTTCTGTTACCACGATGTACATCTACTGCTACTACGAAGGTGAAACTTGGTACGGTGTTAAACAATTGGTTTGTTGTTTGGTGGATTGGTTGGGCGATTGAATTGGTTATGTAGTTGGCTGGTCGGTGTTGTTGACTGATTGATTGGTTGGTTGTTCAGATCAAATGGTTGGTTGGTTACTTGACTGGTTGGTTGTTTGGCTGTCTGGTTTGTTTATTTGTTGTTTTTTATAGTTGGTTTGTTGTTGGTTGGTTTTTTGATATGTTGGTTACTTTTGAGGTTTGTTGATATGTTGATTAGTTGCTAGGTTTGTTAGTTTGGTCGGGTTTTGGGCTGTTGATGGGCTGGTTATTCATTTGATATTTGATGGTTTGGTCGGTTGTTCGCTTTACTGATGGTTTGGTCGGTTGTTCAGTTTGTTGATGGTTTGGTTGGTTGTTCGGTCTGTTGATGGGCTGGATATTCATTTGGTTTTTTGATGGTTTGGTTGGTTGTTCGGTTTGTTGATGGTTTGGTCGGTTGTTCGGTTTGTTGATGGTTTGGTCGGTTGTTCGGTCTGTTGATGGGCTGGTTATTCATTTGTTGATGGTTTGGTTGGTTGTTTGGTTTGTTGATGGTTTGGTCGGTTGTTCGGTCTGTTGATGGTTTGGTTGGTTGTTCGGTTTTTTGATGGTTTGGTCGGTTGTTCGGTTTACTGATGGTTTGGTCGGTTGTTCGGTTTGTTGATGGTTTGGTCGGTTGTTCGGTTTGTTGATGGTTTTGTTGGTTGTTCGGTTTGTTGATGGTTTGGTCGGTTGTTCGGTTTGTTGGTGGTTTGGTCGGTTGTTCGGTTTGTTGATGGTTTGGTCGGTTGTTCGGTCTGTTGATGGTATGGTCGGTTGTTCGGTCTGTTGATGGGCTTGTTATTCATTTAATTTGTTGATGGTTTGGTCGGTTGTTCGGTTTGTTGTTGGTTTGGTTGGTTGTGTGGTTTAATAATGATTAATGATTAAGTTGGTTATGAATGGTTGGCTTGCAAGGGATTGTGCATAACTCAAATATGATATATATATATATATATATATATATGTGTGTGTGTGTGTGTGTGTGTGTGTGTGTGTGTGTGTATATGTGTGTGTGTAGATGTGTATGTGTGTGTGTGCATGTATATACAAAGCATTCAGTTGCAATAACCTATTCTTTGTTTTATTTATTTATTTATTTATTTATTTATTGAAGCTGGTGTCTTCGAGGAAATCAAACAAGACATTTCTAGTTTCCGCTACGAAGTCCTTAGCCACATCCAGGAAAAGAATTCCTTGATTAAAGACATCGACGATAGAATAACCGAGGTGGAGGAGAAGCTGGAAGTCATATTCCGTCAACAAAACAACATTCTAGGGGGAAAACATCCGGGTCTTAGAAGCGTCATCGGAGACCGGAAACTGAAGCGTAATACACTGCATGACAGCTCTTACTCCTCGTTAAATGGAAGTTGTACATCCATAGAAGAAGAACAATAGATCTATGTTCCTTTTATCGTGTTATTTTGATTGTTTATCAATCGTTTTGTATCTGTTTGAAATCGTCCCATGAAAATTTACGTTGCATGAACGGTCATAAATTTGTTGTTATAAATTATCAGTTGTATGTGTATTATGTGTTCAGAAAATCATAGAAAGCAACTTTCATTTTAGTTATCAAATTTAAGTATTCTTAATATGATTTATAAGAGGATATGATTAACAAAAAAAATTCCAAAAACAAAACAAAAACAAACAAAAAGAAACAAACCAAAAAAAAAAAAAGTAAAAACAAAATTAATTACCATAAGTATTAATAGAGATAAACTTATGTCATGGTATGTCCAAGTCAATCAAAACTCCATAGATGTATTTTCATTTATTGTAGTGTTATCCCTATAAAAATTAATTTCTATGTTTTTACATTTACAACCATTTCATGTTGTTCATTGGAAATTATTTTATTTAGTGTTGCTTAGGACATAAGTTTAATTTTATATATATTATGTTTGTCTGTGATACGGATTTGACCTTTCCATGTGAGAAAACCCATTCGGTTGAAAACAAAAAATGTTGACCTTAACCTTGACTTTGACCTATTTTTCACAAACTTTTACGATTGGCCGTTCGGAGGCAGCTTTCTTAACAAACACACATATCTAGTAACATTTTTGTGACTGACTTTTTCACAACTAATGATTTTCTACAAGTATCATATGCTCATTAATTTATACATTTTCGCCATCTTTTTTACTTTATTTCCTATTACGCATAGTACTTCATAAGGGCTCAGTCACTTATATTTTTGAAGTTATATACATGTAAGCAACATCTTGCCCGTGAATTCTGATAGATTTAAAAAATTAACTAGTACTTCTCACATAGGACCTCCCCGCCAGTATTTAGGGGTTACCATGCGAGTGTTTTTCAAAAACTGACAGGGTATCGGCGAATACCCTGTCAGAAATTTCCTTTCCACAGCACAGCTCGGCTAACGCCTCGCAGTGAAACGGAAATTTCTGACAGGGTATTCGCCGATACCCTGTCAGTTTTTGTAAAACACAAGCATGGTAACCCCATTCTAAATGCATTTGACAAAGTAATTACAACTAGAAGCACAGAGTTATGGTTTTCTAAGCCAATTCGCTAATCACAGTCATATCAAAAACTACAGGGTATCGTGACGTCACAAATCAGAAACTGCAGGGTATCGTGACGTCATATCAAAAACTGCAGGGGTATCGTGAATACCCTTGCAGTTTTTAAATCGGACAACCAATGAGATCGCGTGTTACAAACAAAGTGCATTAGAATTACTATTCTCCTATACAGCCACGGTGAACAAATAAGCTAACAGCGCTATGTAGGAACTGGGTTCGATTCCTGTTTTTGACCAGTAGATTGGCCAGTATTCCTTCCAAATAACCAAGTGGCCCTAGGTTCCCTCCATGAGTAAACGCTGGCCGCTGCTATATCAAGCTAATGAAAGTTTCTTCTTGTAATTTCACTGCTCTGCGGTATCCTCCATTAGACGATCTTCATATTTTACATGATATAAACGGCCCAATACCTGACATGCAACTCTTTGCGGGGATCTTTATTTTGACGTTATTGCTGGGACTGTGACGTCATTATCTAGTCCTTACGTCAAAATGAAAACCCGGGCAAAAAGTAACATGTCGGGCCTTAGGTCGCTCATGTAGAATATGAAGATCGCCTGTTACAAGATCAACAATCCACCATTAGGGTTAACGTCAATATGAATTCTTTTTTTTTTTTTTTGACGTCACAATTCATACTATAACGTAATATGGGTGTTTCTCTGGAAAGTATCGAAACAGTTAATTAATCACAGACGCACAATCAAAACCAAATCATTACCAACCACTGAAGCATCAATCGATCATAGAAATGGATTGATAATGTATCATTAGTAAACAAACTCAGTTTTTCCAGGAGGTTTGTGAGAAATTCTTTGTCCAATATGATGACCATTGTTACCAGTGAACGATTTGTGACGAGTTTTATATTGTTATGGTACACATTTTGTATGTACAATTGTTTAATAAATACGGCGTAACGTAATCCAGTGCTTGATTGGCTTTATCAGTAGGAATGGGTGACCGAGAGAGAGAGAGATGTACTAGTAGAGAGAGAAGAGAGAAGATGTTCTGGAAGGGAGAGGGATGGACTGAGAGAAAGAGAGAGAGAGATGTACTAGTAAAGAGAAAAGAAAAGAGAAAGAAGGATGTACTGGAAGAGAGAGGGATGCACTGAGAGAGAGAGACCTGTAAATAGAGTGAAAGAGATAAACACGGACTGAAAAACACACATAGAAAACGTTGCGGAGAAAGAAAATTCAGGATTAAAAGACAAACTGGCATGCAGTGAAGACAGAGGAAATATGAGAGACGCAAAGAAAGTGAGAGAAAAACAGAAAGATTCAGAGACTGAGTGTCAAATAGAGAATGGACTTTTGATGTTCTTTGAAGAAATTAAGCGACTATGTATCATCCGGGTCATCTGTGGACAATTACAACTTATCCAACGCTACAGATATACTCGACTATTACGGTCACTCGTCTAATGTGGGCAGCGACGAAAAACCTCGGTCAGAGATAGAAGCTGCGATCGACCTTGGTCCCTCATTAGAGGTAAAATCACTGATTGCTGACGCGACTATTACGGTCACTCGTCTAATGTGAGCAGCGACGAATGACCTCGGTCAGCGATAGAAGCTGCGATTGACCTAATATCCTCATTAGAGGTGAAAGGGTACAGATAACTGATTGCTGACTCGACTATTACGGTCACTCATCTAATGTGAGCAGCGACGAATGACCTCGGTCAGCGATAGAAGCTGCGATTGACCTTAGAACCTCATTAGAGGTGAAAGGGTACAGATAACTGATTGCTGACTCGACTATTACGGTCACTCGTCTAATGTGGGCAGCGACGAACGTGACCTCTGTCAGCGATAGAGGCTGCTAATGACCTTGGTCCCTCATTAGAGGTGAAGGCTACAGATAACTCTGGTTGCTGATTTCATTCATCATGGAGGATAGGCCATAATTAACATTGGTGACTTTATACATGTTTTTTTGTAGGCAATGAAATGGATTAAAGAAGTATCCGTTGTTCACTAAATAATGAATATTTATCTTATGATTTGACGCATTGATGCATTGATGCACAGATATCAAATTTTATTCGTTATAGATAGCGGACAACTTGTCACAAGGGAAATAACTCCAATGAAATCTTATGCTATTGAAAGCAACGATACCTTTCCAGTTATGGCATAGAGGGCTTTAATATAAGCTGCTATAATAAAATTATGTTCAGCTGACTTACTGTCCTCGGAGTGGATAGTAGGTTTTATACGCCCCTCCTTCATAGAGGTAACAGCTGACCTGATCAATCTACATGTAGAATGAAATGTAGGTCCATTGTCAGAGTCGACACCTGGCCTCGGTAGACAAGGTTCCTCAACAGCCTGGGTTTTATCAATACATAGTTTACATTACAGTCAATAATACATGCCCTTGAAGCTTTTTGTTAACAATACACATACTCTGCTCTAAGTGCAATTAGCACTGAAGATCGCATTGTCCTCATAAATAAAACAAATATCATAACCCAATTCTTCTTGATTTACCCTGACTGTACTGCCTCTGATAATCCGCCGAGACTTTGAGTCTAAACAAAACACAAAAGGTCAACGGCGCTTTTAATCGTAAAATCTCATATTGAACATTCAAAGTTACATTAGATGCGATAAGCCGCTTCCGTTTTAATCCGATTACGGAATTTTATGGATCTCTTATTTTATATCGTGTTTAAATTAATAAGGAAATTTGCATATTTCGGCATATTTTATTCTTTGAGTTACCACTACCCAACCTTTGGGAACGGAGGGAGTGCATAAGCTTACATGGCGTAAAATAACAATATTTCACAATTACCACAACGGTTTTTTCGAACAGGAGAGATGTGAGGATTTAAATTGACGCACTGATCGAGCGCGACATATAATCGCATTAAAAAATTTGACAGAAATTCAAACTGTGCATTTCGGGTTCACATTGCAAGTGCATGGTCGGGCCTAGCAGCATGCCAAGTCTCCGATTACCCGCTCCCTCAACAAGGGTTACCAATCACGAGGAGATTGTGTAAGTATATATACATAGTATCATAGCAGCCATTTTTATGACGTTCTCGTAATATGCCGAAGATGGGAATTAACATACTTAGATAAGGTCTGTATGTGTACAGTTATAATTGAGGGTTTTTACTTACTTACATAAGCCTACACTTTGTTTTATAAAGAAATCTGTGCTGAAAATAGCATTAAAGCAACCTGTTTTTAAACACGGTTAAAAGTCATTATGTAAATTTCGTGTTTTGAAAGGAATCTTCATAGAAAAGAGTCTAAAGCCCTTAAGAGATTTTCATTTTTTGGCATGTCGGATAAATGTACAATATTCCTTAATACTTTAATAATTGTCATACTGAATCCGCACTCAGAAATCTAGTAACAGAAGCCGCCTTTGGAGAGTTTGTCTAGATGCCGAGTGATTCCAAGTTCGAACCCTTCCATAGACTCGCTGTGTCGTGCTTTGCGGATGAGATCGCATAATCGAAAACGGCAGTAGAATTCGGAACCCCTCAGTATAGGGGTTGGTCGGTGGCATAGGTTGGTGTTTGGCATAGCCTAGTATGTTGCATAGTTTCATCTGTGACATAGGTTCATCTGTGACATAGGTTCATCTGTGGCGTATGTTGAAATCTGTGCTATGCGTTAGGAGGATGCTGTCAACAATATGGGGCTTAATCATCACTAAAGGGACGTAAGTTGTCGCGCATGCGCGCATGCTGCACTGAATTCTTACACGTATATATGTTCTCATAACTATTATGATCGGCCCTCTGCATAGCAAGAAATAACGCTCATTGCATAGTGTCGTCCCGCTGCATTGGAAGAAATTACCCTCACTGCACAGGGTCAGCTCGCTGCAAAGGAAGAAATTTCTCTCATTGTACAGGATCGGCCCGCTTCATAGGGAAAACTATCCCTCAATGCATAGGGTCGACCAGCCACATAAGAAGAAGTATCCCTTGGTGCATAAATTCGACCCGCTGCAAATGGAGAAATTTTCCTCACTGCATACGATCGACCCGCTGCACAGCAAGAAATTTCCCTCAGTACACAGGGTCGGTTGGATGCATAGTGAGAAATATCCCTCACTGCACAGAATCGACCCGCTGCAAAGGAAGAAATTTCCCTCACTGCACACAATCGGCACGATGCAAAGGAAGAAATTTCCCTCACTGCACACAATCGGCATGATGCAAAGGAAGAAATTTCCCTCACTGCACACAATCGGCACGATGCAAAGGAAGAAATTTCCCTCACTGCACACAATCGACACGCTGCAAAGGAAGAAAATTCCCTCACTGCACACAATCGGCACGCTGCAAAGGAAGAAATTTCCCTCACTGCACACAATCGGCACGCTGCATAGGAAGAAATTTCCCTCACTGCACACAATCGGCCCGCTGCAAAGGAAGAAATTTCCCTCACTGCACACAATCGTCACGCTTCGTAAAAAGAAATATCCCTCACTGCACAAGATTGTGCAAGGGTACAACGACGATGTTTTTTTTTATTTTTGGTTTTTGTCTTGGTTTACGTTACGTCAAAATTAATTCACTTCTACTGTAACAGCATCTGACTGATGAACGCACAAAAATTTAGACCTGCGTAACGGACCCACCAACAGCTCTGACTGGACACACTAAAAGCTCTAACTGGACCCACCCGAAGCTCTGACTAGTCCCCACACGAAGCCCTGACTGGACCAACTCGAAGCTTTGACTGGACCCACCAAAAGCTCTGACTGGACCCAAAACCTCTGACTGGACCTACCAAAAGCTTTGACTGCACCCACCCAAAGCTTTGACTGCACCCACCAGAAGCTCTGACTGGACCCACCAAAAGTTCTGACTGGACCCACCAAAAGTTCTGACTGGACCCAAAAGCTCTGACTTTACCAACCAAAAGCTCTGACTGGACCCACCAAAAGCTCTGACTGAAGCCACCCACCCGAAGCTCTGACTGGACCCACCCGAAGCTCTGACTGGACCCATCAAAAGCTCTGATTGAATCCACAAAAAGCTCTGAATGGAACCACCAAAACCTCTGACTGGACCCATCAAAAGCTCTTACTGGACCCACCAAAACTCTGACTGGACCCACCAAAAGCTCTGACTGGACCAACCAAATGCTCTGACTGGACCCACCAAAAGCTCTGAGTGGTTCCACCAAAAGCTCTGACTCAAGCCATTAAAAGCTCTGACTGGACCCATCAATAGCTCTAACTGGACCCACCCGAAGCTATGACTGGACACACCAAAAGCTTTGACTGGACCCACCAAAGGCTCTGACTGGACCCTTCAAAAGTTCTGATTTGACCCACCAAACGCTCTGACTGGACCCACCAAAAGCTCTGACTGGACCCACCAAAAGCTCTGACTGGACCCATCAATAGCTCTAACTGGACCCACCCGAAGCTCTGACTGGACCCACCAAAAGCTCTGACTGGACCCACCCGAAGCTCTGACTGGACCCACCAAAAGCTCTGACTGGACCCACCAAAAGCTCTGACTGGACCCACCAAAAGCTCTAACTGGACCCACCCGAAGCCCTGAGTGGACCCACCAAAAGCTCTGATTGAACGCACCAAAAGCTCTGAACGGAACCACTAAAAGCTCTGACTGGACCCACCAAAAGCTCTGACTGGACCTACCAAAAACTCTGACTGGACCCATCAAAAGCTCTTACTGGACCCAATAAAACTCTGACTGGACCCACCAAAAGCTCTTACTGGACCCACCAAAACTCTGACTGGACCCACCCGAGGCTCTGACAGGACCCACCAAAAGCTCTGATTGGACCCACCAAAAGCTCTGAGTATACCCACCAAATGCTCTGACTAGACCCACCAAATACTCTGACTGGACCTACCAAAAGCTCTGACTGGACCCATCAAAAGCTCTGACTGGACTCACCAAAAGCTCTGATTGGACCCACCCGAAGCTCTGACTGGACCTACCAAAAGCTATGACTGGACCCACCGAAGCTCTGACTGAACCCACCAAAAACTCTGATTGGATCCACCGAAAGCTCTGACTTGACCCACCAAAAGCTCTGACTGGACCCACCAAAAGCTCTGACTCGACCCACCAAAAGCTTTGACTGAACCCACCCGAAGCTCTAACTAGACCCACCAAAAACTCTGACTGGACACACCAAAAGCTCTGACTGAACCCATCAAAAGCTTTGACTGGGCCCACCCGAAGCTCTAACTAGACCCACCAAAAGCTCTGACTGAACCCACCAAAAGCTCTGATTTTACCCACCCGAAGCTCTGACTGGACCCACCAAATGTTCTGACTGGACCCACCCGAAGCTCTAACTAGACCCACCAAAAGCTCTGACTGGACCCACCAAAACCTCTGACTAAACCCGCCAAAAGCTCTGACTGGACCCACCCGAAGCTCTGACTGGACCCACCTAAAGCTCTGACTGGACCCACCAAATCCGACTCGAACCACCAAAAGCTCTGACTGGATGTCGATTACGACCAAAGCGTCTTACTGACTGAGATTCAGCGACTCTGTTTTTCTTTGTTTGTTTTTTATTTACTTGTTTGTTTTTGCAGTATAGCATTTGGTGTGGCATGTGACATTTAATCATCAGTATAACAAATTGACGTTCTAATTTTTCTAGTTTAAAAATGGCCGACAAGAAGGATGGTGTTACGCCACGATGCGAGTCCAAAGCAGCAGCGAAAGCAGGGGGATCCAAACAGGATGCAAAAAAGAACTACATGATCATCAATGAGCATAAGAAAAACAAACTGGTGGTGGCCGCACTGGACTTCGGGACTACATACTCAGGTTCTAAAGATCAACCATCCTAATTTCTCACTGTATCAATTACACTGATGAATATACTTGAAATTTAAAACTATCACTTTAAGATTTGAATTAGGCTATTCGTGTCAAGAAGCTCTGACTGGACCCACCAAAAGTTCTGACTGGACCCACCAAAAGTTCTGACTGGACCCAAAAGCTCTGACTTTACCAACCAAAAGCTCTGACTGGACCCACCAAAAGCTCTGACTGAAGCCACCCACCCGAAGCTCTGACTGGACCCACCCGAAGCTCTGACTGGACCTATCAAAAGCTCTGATTGAATCCACCAAAAGCTCTGAATGGAACCACCAAAACCTCTGACTGGACCCATCAAAAGCTCTTACTGGACCCACCAAAACTCTGACTGGACCCACCAAAAGCTCTGACTGGACCAACCAAATGCTCTGACTGGACCCACCAAAAGCTCTGACTGGCTCCACCAAAAGCTCTGACTCAAGCCATTAAAAGCTCTGACTGGACCCACCAAAACTCTGACTGGACCCACCCGAAGCTCTAACTAGACCCACCAAAAGCTCTGACTGAACCCACCAAAAGCTCTGATTTTACCCACCCGAAGCTCTGACTGGACCCACCAAATGTTCTGACCCACCCGAAGCAGTGCGGGATCATCGGACCCAACCGAAGCTGTGAGGGATTAACGGACCCACCCGAAGCAGTGAGGGATCAACGGACCCACCCGAAGCAGTGAGGGATCAACCGACCCACCCCAAGCAATGAGGGATCAACGGACCCATCCGAAACAGTCAGGGATCAACGGACCCACCCGAAGCAGTGAGCGTTCCATACCGTGACGCGGGACCTCGGTTTTCTGTGTTTCATTTGAAAGACAAAACGCCATTGTACATATGTCCCTGTGTTTATGGCTATATACATATGTTCCTGTGTTTATATCAATATAGTATGTTCCTGTGTTATATCTATATAATATGTTCCTGTGTTATATTTATATAATATGTTCCTGTGTTATATCTATATAATATGTTCCTGTCTTATATATATATAATATGTTCCTGTGTTTATATCAATATAATATGTTCCTGTGTTATATCTATATAATATGTTCCTGTGTTATATTTATATAATATATTCCTGTGTGATATCTATATAATATGTTCCTGTGTTATATCTATATAATATGTTCCTGTGTTATATCTATATAATATGTTCCTGTGTTATATCTATATAATATGTTCCTGTGTTATATTTATATAATATGTTCCTGTGTTATATCTATATAATTTGTTCCCGTGCTTATAGCTGTATATATTTATTTTCAGGATATGCTTACTCCTTGCGCCATGACTTTGAAATCAAACCCCTGCGCATCATGACAAATCACTGGTCCGTGAAAGGCACTTCCGGAATGTCACTTAAAGCTCCCACCACAGTACTGCTCAATCCTGATCAGAAGTTCTTTGCTTTCGGGTATGATGCCGAACAGAAGTATGCAGAACTCTGTCAGAAAGGCATAAACAAAGAATGGTACTTCTTCCAAAAGTTCAAACTGAAACTGCAAGGACAATTGGTATGTTTTGGGTTGATTTCTTTACATTATTGGTCATCAGTAAATGAAAAGATTGAACTCCTCAGAAATTTTGGAGACATGGCCCTTTTCGCTTTTCTTTTTCTTTCTTTCTTTTGGGGGGGGGGGGGTGTTGTTGAAAATAACTATATCTTTATAAATGCTGTGTAAAATTCATCCTTCTATAAAATTCGTTAATGTTTCTGTCATTTCTCAACACGTCAAGGGGGGGGGGGGGGGGGTAATTTACTTTATCAAACATTGCATTTATCATTTACAATATCATAAATATCACATCCTCGACATCATATATAACATATGCACCTACATGGACGTTCCCTGGTGTCGAGGATGTGATATCCCCACCTCGGAACAGAGCCACGTGCAACCAGTTTCAAATCATAACTTTATTTCCGGTGTCTGCTAAGCATGCCGTAATATATGGACGTCATTGGAACAACCTTTTTAGGGCTGTCTTTGTGGCGTGACGTTATATGCGGCATGCTTTGTAGGCTAGGCGAAGCCGCCGCACGGTTTAAATTTACAACATATATAACATATGCACCTACATGGACGTCCGCTGGTGTATATATATATATAATTAAAACTCTTTTAGCCATATGTGTAAACTTATGGCTGACAGAATGTTTTTGATTTTGATTTTTTTTTCTATGCGCACATGCCACCATAATGTTTTAGCATAAATATTGTAGATTTAACTCGAATAAGATCGTTTAGATCTATTACTGATCATTTTAAAATAATGTCCACAGGATGTGACCCGTAAGCGAACACTTGAGGACA
This sequence comes from Pteria penguin, assembly GCA_035048485.1. Lineage (NCBI taxonomy): Eukaryota > Metazoa > Mollusca > Bivalvia > Pterioida > Pteriidae > Pteria > Pteria penguin. The sequence goes on along the minus strand of CM068593.1, from coordinate 3,172,674 downwards.
TCGACGGCAAACAGGTGCCGGCACTGACGATATTCAGTATGGCCATCAACTACCTCAAGATGGAGATCATGCGTGGACTATCCAAGCAATGTGGCTACACTATAGAGGACATCCACTTCATCCTCACCGTGCCAGCAATATGGACCGACTCCTCAAAGCAGTTCATGAGGGAAGCGGCGATAGACGTAAATAATTATCTCATACTACTATGACACTTGTCTTAACGGTCACCTCTAAAACGAGGTCATTTTCTATAAAGGTCACTTCTTCCTCATCCTGCCAGTCATGTGGACTGACTCCTCAAAGCAGTTCATGAGGGAAGCGTCAGTGGACATAAATAATTTTCTCGTTATACTATGGAACTTGCTTTAACGGTCACCTATACTTATTGTAAAATGAACCTTTGTATGAATGTCACCTCTGCATGTCGGTCAGTTTTAAGTTATCCCTCAGGTAACCTTTGTATATATAGGTGCGATGATACTTGGAGAATGTGACTAGCAAACGGGAGAAACTTACACCTTTAGGACACCTGCTCTGTATATATGTGACGCTATCTCAATGTCTGCTCGGTGTTATTCCGGCAACCTGTTCTGTATATATGTGACAGTATCTGTCTGCTCGGTGTTACTCCGGACACCTGTTCTGTATATATGTGACACTATCTGTCTGCTCGGTGTAACACCGGCCACCTGCTCTGTATATATCTGACACTATCCGTCTGCTGGGTGTTACTCCGGCCACCTGTTCTGTATATATGTGACAGTATCTGTCTGCTCGGTGTTACTCCGGACACCTGTTATGTATATATGTGACAGTATCTGTCTGCTCGGTGTTACACCGGCCACCTGCTCTGTATATATCTGACACTATCTGTCTGCTGGGTGTTACTCCGGCCACCTGTTCTGTATATATGTGACACTATCTGTCTGCTCGGTGTTACTCCGGCCACCTGTTCTGTATATATGTGACACTATCTGTCTGCTCGGTGTTACTCCGGCCACCTGTTCTGTATATATGTGACACTATCTGTCTGCTCGGTGTTACTCCGGCCACCTGTTCTGTATATATGTGACACTATCTGTCTACTCGGTGTTACTCCGGTCACCTGTACTGTATATATGTGACAGTATCTGTCTGCTCGGTGTTATTCCGGCCACCTGTTCTGTATATATGTGACACTATCCGTCTGCTCGGTGTTACCCCGGCCACTTTTACTGTATATATGTGACACTATCTATCTGCTCGGTGTTATTTCGGCCATCTTTTCTTCTGTGTGAATGTCTCATTTTCTATCTGCTCAGTGTTAGTCCACAACAATGCATAACTAGACAGTGTCAGAGTACTTTAGTGGTTGCGTGTGGAGTATTTATAACGAATGTTGTCAGTGAACGTGTATGCTATACTGGGGAACATCAGTGGCGGATCCAGGATTTCCGAAAAAGGGGGAGGGGCGCCAAACTACTCAGCCAGTTTTGGTTCAAAATCTGGATTTTTACCAGTAAATATGCGGCTAAATCCGCCACTGAACATGATCTAATCTCTGATTTTCTGGATTTCTTCCTCGTATCCACCGTAGTAAGACGTCATGAACTTATTTGAACATCATGTTACTTCCAGACTACACCTATTAGCTAATTTTGATAAAAAAGGCACGATACATTGAAACCTGCCTCAACTGTTACCGATAAAAGAGTTGACCCTCTTATAAAATATTGCGAAATTAACTTTTGAGTAAAGCTCACTTCTGTATAAAGACCAGTTTTAAATCTTCCCTAAGGTGACCGTTATGTCAGGAATTGTAAGGAAGGATACGATTGTAAAATAGCCCCCCCCCCCCCTTTCCGTATCATTCCCCCGATTCTTTTCTTTTCTATATTTTACATGTTTTCTTATATAATCATGCAGAAATGTTTGCTATTTTAGGCAGGTATTCCCGGGGAGAACCTGACACTGGCACATGAGTCCGAATGCGCCGCCGTATACTGCCGAATGTTACCGAAGAAGATGTTGGTCGGACTTCGGGGTCGAGATTTACTCCAGTCCTTCAACAAAGGCAGAAAATTTATGGTGTTAGATCTCGGAGGTAATTGGAAGTTTTCGTTTTTAAGTCATCAATCTGAGACATAATTTATCAAATGTATAGATTCACACTGAGAAAAAAAACCCCAATCCAGTTAAAGTTGGAAAATCGATATATATATATATATATATATATATATATATATATATATATATATATATATATATATATATATATATATATATATATATATAGACATGAGCAAGCGTTTTCATTCGAATGAGACTATTTCACAAACGCTTAAATGGTCCAGATTCATGATTTGCTATGAGGTATACTCCTCGAGATTTATCTTCAATTTCTAGGTAAAATCTTAGTTTTTAATCTTTTGTTTTACCATGAATATCATCTTAAATGAGAAAATAATGAACTATATATATTCTATGTATCCTTCTTTATTGAATTCACATGTAGTTTTCAAAATATTTATTACAGTATCTGTAAAAAATTACTGAAAAATTGCATTATGGCCTAGGATAAAACCAAAATCATACCCCCTCATGCATTCGGAATCCCTCCCGCCTTTACTCATAAAAGAATGCTGCAATATGTAAAACTCAAAACGGATACGTACAGTGAAATAGTCCCATTGCCTGATATGACATTGCTTTCTTTAACACCAGGATTATTTCACCTATATGGTGGTGGCCAGTGTTTAGTGGTGGAGGATAACACCACACCAGCATTATGCCACCTATATGGTGGTGACCAGTTTTAAGTCATGGAGGATAACACCACACCAGAATTATTTCACCTATATGGTGGTGGCCAGTGTTTAGTGGTGTGGATAACACCACACCAAGAATATTTCACCTTTATGGTGGTGGCCAGTGTTAAGTGGTGGAGGATAGCACCACACCAGGATTATATCACCTATATGGTGGTGGCCAGTGTTTAGCGGTGGAGGATAACACCTCTGCAGGATTATGTCACCTATATGGTGGTGGCCAGTGTCTAGTGGTGGAGGATAACACCTCAGCAGGATTATGTCACCTATATGGTGGTGGCCAGTGTTTAGTGGTGGAGGATAACACCTCAGCAGGATTATGTCACCTATATGGTGGTGGCCAGTGTTTAGTGGTGGAGGATAGCACCACACCAGGACTATGTCTCTCATATATTTCCCTGTATGATGGTGGCTAGTTTTTACTGTCAAAGGATACTGGAGTACAAGGGTGAACTGATTGACTTCTGGTCGGTACACGAGTACTCGGAACTACCTCGCCGTTTTTGTTATATAAAAGGTATTCGGACATTATTCGATGGCGGCATGTTGACAATGGTTCCTGGTTGTCATGGTAACCAATTACATGTTTATAAAATTAAGCGCGCACATAACATGTTTTTAACAAAAAGTTCACTAACGTCTTTAAAATTTTATTCATAAACAAAACAGGACAGCAATCCCCTGTAACGGCCCCTTCTTTCTAGACTGGCCACTGCGATACTGACTCCATAATTCTCTTTTCAGGTTGATGTGTACGATACTTGCTATTGTGTGCCTTGTTTTTGTTTTCAGGAGGAACGTGTGATATTTCCGTAATGGAAGTAGTGAACGACGGCAACATAGAGCACATGCGCAAAGTTGCAGGCGGCTCGTGGGGCGGAAGTAAAGTGAACGATGAATTCACGCAATTTATCGCGAAAATTTTCGGTGAAGATATCGTTGCTCAGTGCTGGGATGAACACCCATATGAATATTTAGAACTTTTGAGGAGCTTCGAAGTGAAAAAGCGTAAAATCACATCAGACACAACCGACGAGGTAGCTTTTAAACTTCCGGCGGCTCTGCGCGGCATGATCAAACACAAATCAGGATTTGAACTAGAGGAAATAATCAGGGAGTCGAAATATAATGGGAAATTAATAACAAAGGGAGATAAACTGTTGATCGATCCCAATGTATTCAGAGATTTTTTCCGCAAAACATTAGACAGTATATTAAAAAACATGAAAGAGATTTTAAATGAACCAAACGGCAAATTAGTGCAGACTATTCTATTAGTCGGTGGGTTTACCGAATCGCCTCTGGTGCGGGAGGAAATTCGAGAGACATTCCCAGATATGATGATAATAACACCCAATGAGCCCGGCATGGCGGTGCTGAAGGGGGCGGTGCTGTTCGGCCACAACCCAGAATGCATTGCTTCCCGGATATGCCAGTGCACGTATGGAATTCGTATAGGGAGGCCATTCATGGACGGAATTCACAGAGAAGAATTCAAGTGTATCGTGGACGACAAATTCTACTGCAAGAATCTGTTCCAAGTCTTCTTCACAATCAACCAGAAAACAAAAATCGGAGAAACCTTCAAGTATCCTATATATAATTCGTATTCCAGTGGAATTCGGCAAGATCTCCGGAAAGAGCCGAAGGTTACCGAGATTTATATCAGTAAAGAAGAGCACCCGCTGTACGTAACGGACCCGGGAGTGAAAAAGCACGGCGAGATAATAATGGAACCCCCGGATGGACTTTGGCCGGAAACATTTAGTGGCTACGTGGAAATGGAGATCGCCGGTACCGAAATTGTGGGACGGTTTATTGACCGATCGACCGGAGAAGTCCGAGATCTGTATATGGATTTCCTGAATTAGAATGTTGCTTCCAAGGAACGAGTGTGTACGTGCTGCCTGCACAAACAGACGGAAAGATCACATGCAATGTGATCATTATGCCATGTATTCGAAATATAGAGGTGGTACTGTTTTAGTTTTAGATACAGTGAGCGGTGTTCCGTTTTCTCTACAAAAAGCTTTGAAATGTTTCTTACTTCAGATATTGTGCGTTTTATTATGACATCAAAACGGTCATACATACCTACTGAGACGGACAATGCCATCGTTAAATGATAGGGGTGTTCATGTGTAAAAATTGATTCACCCATTTCATATAAAAAGATCAAGCCGCTAGTAGTTCAACCTGTAACCCCTGGTATATATGATTAAACTTAGACTTGTCGTATTTCAGTGAAATGTTCACCCTTATATATGTGCTACTTGAGTTTTAACCACAGTACGTTTCAACAATAGAAATGCAGAAATTAAAGGAATGAGTTCTGATCATGTGACTTTTATATAAATCATCTTATGCTGTAATTATCAATCAATACGTAAGTCTCTTGTTTTTACATTTTCATCTAGGTGAGACTCAGTAATACAAATAATGTCATAATGGGACTTTATATATAATTTTTATTTTATAATCTTTATAATAATCTTTATTTATTATTTATTATAAATAATAATATTAGAGATTTATATTTTTTATAAAATTATATATAATATATTAAGCTTCGCGGTTCACGTGATTTGTTTGTTTCTCACCCAAGTTCATTTCCCATGAACCTAGAAAAAAAGACAGTCATTCCTTAAATAACTTATGCCCAATCCCATTTCATCTAATGAAATGAAATATGTTTAAACTAAACCTCCTCTAATTTAAAATCCTTAGTAAGTATACTGCTGGAGAGAACCCGAATATTGAAATATCACGGAAGAATGAATATGACATGAATTCAATAATTATTCAATGATGACTTGATTACTAAATTATTGCCATGCGCTCATATAGATTATTGTTGGGGAAAATCTCAAAACTAATGAGAATTTTTCATTAACCACATACTTTAACCATGTACTAAGTCGGTTATCTTTTGTCGTACCATATCCAGTGGTGCTTGAAAATCGTGTACCAACCTTTACATAGGCCATTTCTGAGTTGCTTTTTTCTTTTATTATAAAAAACTTGTGTGTCCGTAGGCACGTGATTTGAACTATATTCTTGAAGATTAATATAAGCAAAAGGATTACAAGTGAACAAACCAAAGGGAGGAACAGTGATATCTGTTCAGTACTTAAAAACCAAAGAGAGGAACAGTGATATCTGTTCAGTACTTAAAAACCAAAGAGAGGAACAGTGATATCTGTTCAGTACTTAAAAACAAATTTGCACTTCGATTTGTCATAAATGAAATTCAATAATTGAAACGTCAATATTAATTCTGTCCGTAGTCACGTGTTTTTATGGTAATATTTAAGAATTTAAAAGCATAATTGAAAACTCGGAATTAGTCTATTGTCCATCTTAATTTTTGCCATTAATATAAGGCAATTTTAATCCGTCTTGAGATCTCTTATCAAATTTTTTTCGGGGGGGGGGGGGGGGGTGGGTTAGTGTTTCTTCACCAATATTTTACCAGCATAATGTTGATTAACATCTTAGGGTGCATTATACTGAAGAATAATAAATATTTTTTTTATTTCTATGTTTTTATTATCATTATAAGCGGCCATTCATAAGAATGGTAACCGAAACAAGATCAGTTGAGCATGTCCGGGACGTAGAACTAGGTACTAATGCATATCAAAGACTTCCAACTGCTCAAAGGTTAAAATAAAGTGTTCATGCTTTACTTTGTATTTCATCGTAAGCTATGCCCCTGTATTTGGAAGCCACAATTTCCTACATGACTCAGGCACCTAAACCATTGAGATATGCAGGCTTCACCTTGGTACATGTCAGTGGTGGATCCAGGATTCCCCCCCCCCCAAAAAAAAAGCGGGAGGGCGGCATATGTGAAAGTCAAATATAAGCCAAAATACACAGTCATTTTGGGTGCCAAAATTTGGAGCTTTACTCATATTATTTGAGTGTTTTCAACCTTAACATCTATACATGCCTTGTATATTTGTGGTCAAAAAGGGAGGGGGAGCGTCCCCCTCTTTAAATCCGCCACTGCAATAGCTTGTTGCTAGTATCGCATTTCACAAGATCTGTAATATTTGTGTTTAATTTCAAAAATGACTGAAAAGAAAACAAACTACTATGATTTTTATTCTTGGAATTCATTTGTCGCAAAATCATATTTGTTCAAACAAACAATGAGGCAAACACAGAAAGAAAAGCGACATCTATGTTATCTATGTACCCAATTCCTATCACGTGACTCAAAATCATACATTATCGAATCTGAAACAAAAGTCATAAATATATTGCAAATTATAATAAATTGATATATTTTAACATAACATTAAATTAACTACATGAAACAAGTACATATAGAAGTGATATAGAAATTTTATTTTTAACAAACAAACAAAGGATGTCCAATTATTCTTCATAAACAGTAAATCTTCCAAAGGGAATTCGTTTAATGATAAAAAATAATAATAAACGAATAGATAAATAAATAAATAAATAAATAATAATGATAGATAAAATTTCCGCGACTTGGCTTTTATCAAGTGAAATAAACGACGTTTATTTCTAAACTATGCAAAATCCGTGCTAACGTTACAAATTAAATCGCCATTTTTAACGATAGCATGGATTTTACGTAGCTTGTAATTAATTAATTAGCATCGTATATTTCACATGATGAAGGCAATGTGGCCAAAAATTGTGAGAAGTGGGGTTTTTTAATGTTTAAATGCATATCGTTATAATTTCGGATAAAATTAATAAAAATGATGCCAATTTGCAGGAAAAGAACAAGTTGCACGACGCATCGCTAAATTCTTTGCCGTATTTCGATTTTGTTTTAGTATGTGTGTATCCGTTTTGATTCGTTGCTGTATTGAAACAAACTTTGATGTGGCCATGAATAAAGCGTGCAAAAGACGACGTGGGTGAGAAAATTGCATTATTGCGGCAGAAATCGGTCGGTCCATATCAAATTCCTTTGATCTTTATTGTATCAGAAAAAATCTGTTGAAATGAATATTGTTTTCATTTCAAATAATTACAGTTTTGAGTAAAGGAAATTTGGTTTTGTATCACCTGATATGAGAAGAAACGACCAGAGATCACCCTATGTTTTTCACTGCGTTCTCGCTGTAAATGCTGGAAACGTTATTAACACCAATCTTGAAGTTGGACATCCGGGAATTTGATAGTGGCCATTCGGAATATTTGGGGTAAAGCATTGGACTTTATCATAGACAGCAATATATATTTCTGGAGCAATATCGGTAAAAAGGAATGATTAGAATATATTGTCATTCATACAAGTCAAGTTTGAATATACAAATACATTCCGATCGTATTTTAGGAACAAAACCAAATAGATGTGACACAAAAGAGCTTAGAGTTGTATTGCCACTTATGATAAATTCCAAAGTTTACCCCAAACCTCTTATGTTTAACCACATTTCTGCGGGATGTACATAAAGCAATAGAAACAGTGACGTCACTTCGACTTCGAGAATAATTTGAATACATGATTTACACATTTCTGATCGTATTTCAGCATCAAAATCATGCTTAAAATTGTCCATTTTGATAAACCCAAAGTTTTACCAAAAGTTTGATCAATATTGACAGTGACTTCACGCCGACTTCAAGAATAATTTGACATTTCATAATGAAGTGGTACGATGTAATAGTGAAAAAGAAAAATAATAATAAGAGCACTTCACTTGTACACTTCTATTTCTCGTGCGTTTGCGGTAGTTTAAAAGAAAGGATAGAAAAAACCGCTCCTCTTGGATTTGTGAAAAAATAGGTCTAGAAAACCAAATTTTATTTATAAAACCTAATAATAATTTGATGATTTAAAAAATCAATGTCATGAAAAAGAAGCAACTGGCAACCAATGCATTTTCATTATATGAGATGGATTGTCATGGTTAGAAAAATTAAAAGTTTGAACATTTGAGATTTGACCCAATTCAAATTCCATATATTCATTCTTCTCTACTCGTACAGGGATATTATGATATTTATTCAATGGCCTCTATAACGCACCCGTTATACATGTAGTTCACCCTAGTACCAATGATACGATACCGTTACCTAATCCTAGTCTGGTGTTATAATTCACACTATTCCCAATGATACGGTACCGAAAATCACCCTAGTCACAAAGGTACTGCATTGTTATTTCACCCGTGTCTCCATGATACGGTACCGAAAAATCACTCTAGTCTCAATGGTACTGCATTGTTATTTCACCCGAATTTCAAAGATACGGTACAAAACATCACTCTAGTCTCAGTGGTACTGCGTTGCTATTTCACCCGAGTTTCATTGATACGGTGCTACAAGTTCACACTATTCTCAAGGAAACAATTTTACTAGTTCATACTATTCTGAATGAAATTAGACAGCTAGTTTACCCGAATTTCGAACACTATCAATGAATACCGTGGAAACATGTAGTGCTATTGATACTATACCTGTAGTTCTGTCTATATTATTCACCCTAGTCTCAACAATATGGTGTCGTATATTTACCCTAGTCTCAACAATATGATGATGTTCGCCCCCCCTCCCCCTTTTCAACTGAAAGTACACTCACTTCTATATTACATGTATGTTTATAAGCCTAACCTTAATGAAACTATACTGCACCACAGTGCTACAGTGCTAGTGTTACCGTATTGTTACTACACCCTATTCTCAATGATACGGTATTACTATATTATCCTAGTCTAGATGATACGGCACCGCTAGTTCACCCTAGTCTTAATGATACGGTACGCCTAGTGTATCCTTTTTTAATTATACTGCACTGTTAACTCTTCAGTTCTTTGATTTATCTCCCTAACATCCTCTATCAGATTTCGGAGTTCTTTTTCTCTTAGTTCATTTTGTTTGACAGTTTTAGTTAATGCTACCGGATGTGACGTCACCTGTGCGTCACTGTATTTATCTTGAGGAGCGGAATTGAACACAATGGAAGGCATATCGACAACAATTTGTCTTTTCGACGGTTCTTCACTCCTAGATATACCGGAAGACAGCTCAAAGGAATTCGCATTCCGCTGTTGTTTTTCTCGTTTTTTCATAGAATAATATACACCGCGTGAAGGGAAGATAGATTTCCCCTCCAGCGGTTTGATTCGCTTCTTTTTTTGTTCGTTTGAGGAATCTTCTTTGGGTGAATGCAATACGCTATTGTTGACTACAGTGTCGCCCCAAGCCTCGTTTTCATCCTCCGGGATCACCGGGGAATTATTAGGCAGGTAATAAACACAATAATAATCCTTTAACTTCTCGAAATTAATTCTGTCATTTACGTTTTCAAATTGAATCGTCTGCGGCGACAAATCCAGTTCGTCGGAATCTGGCCGAGTGAGACTGCGCAGTCGTCCACCATTTCCTTTATGAACAGCTTTGAATGGATTCACTTCCGCTGGAGGAGGCCGTTCTTCCTTCGCTTTTTTCATATTTCTAGATTGCTGAATCGGATAACTTTCGAGTATGAGTTCTTTACTTTGCGTTGTTGATTTTCGACCGATGTTTGGAATGCTAGAAGTTGGTTGTATAATTCTTTGTAAATTTGTCCGTAGTTTGTCCTCATATTTTGTCGAGTTTGTTTGCGCAGTATACACAGATTTTTCACTGCATTGAGGACTTGGAGAGGTTAAATTCTGAGGATCAAGTAACTGTTTGCCCTCCAATGGGAAAATATGCGGAGAGGTTTTGCGCGGTCGCATTCTCTGAAATTGTTCACTTGCCGTAAGAAGAGTTCTCTTCGGATATGAATCGGTAGAAATCTGCCGGAGTTTATGACGTGCATTGTCTCTGCTTTGATGACGCATGCGCAGTCTGTCGAGGGCGTTAGCCAGGTGCGTTTGTTCCTGAGTTATAAGCTCTTCTCGCATGGTAGAGAGACGCTTGAGGTATTCCGCATGATGATGGAAAGTGGAACGGGAATCCTCGAACCAAGGGAGACTTCGGGAACGAAGGGAGCCTGTGCGCTCCATTAACCTGCAATTACAAGAAAGAAATTTAAATGGTGAAGAAAAGGAGAAAAACCGACATAGTGACAGGGTATCTTGTCTGTGACAGAACTTGCGATATATGTGCTTTGTCTCTATATGTATGTAGTGTTTAAGTGTTGGGGGAGAGTGTGGTCCGAACCCAGACAGTGGTTGGTTCTAAACTCAGATGCTGAATGATACAATAGAACAGTGGACAAGGAAAGGGGGTGTTAGATATACAGAATCATTGTAAAATATCAGTATTCAACAATGTAACAAGCTAAAACGTAATAATTTTTCTCCCTCAATAGTTTCCCTCTATTCGCAATATGTGATTGGCATAGAACACTGATATGTGCATAGAACAATATTATGTAATTGGCATAAAACAGTAATATGCAATTGGCATAAAACAATAATATGTGATTGGCATAGTACAATGGCTTACCGAAAACCCAAATTCCCCAATATTTGTTTCCTGACAAATCTGTTAAAATGATAATCAACTGTAAACAACTCATTGTAGGTACTGATTCCAAAACAAGAGAGAGAGAGAGAGAGAGAGAGAGAGAGAGAGAGAGAAAACAGACATTGATGCGGTACGGGTTCGGTTTCTGTTTTGCGCAAAACAAACGGAACACAACGTTGTGAAGTACAACACAAACAGAACACAAACGTTGTGAAGTACAACGCAAACGGAACACAAACGTTGTGAAATACAACTCAACCCCGCCATTAAAGACATGAACACATCACCTGGGAAGTTTCGTCGTCGCTTCTTTCAAGCTATCTTTTCTGTATTCCACACGCATGGCTTTTCGTTTTACTTATTTCAATATCTATGACGTAACACTTGCACTTTGTTGACTTCTTGCACTTAACTTTAACAAGGGTGTGTGGATAACGCAGTTTACTTTGTTCTGAATGTTATCAATGATTGTGTTACTAAAACAACAAACTTTTGCGTCAGACAAACGGCACAACAGTTTCAAATCAAGTATTAATGTACACAGAAATGGACTCTAGCAACGGGGAATATTTTGCTCACAGATATGAACCGCAAATGTAGTTTCACAATTATTCGAGGGACAAGGTGAAATTGGCCGCGTGTTGGATCTATATGTACAATGTAACCATGGTAACGATTCACAAATGTATCCCATCAATTTGAATTCTCTGTTGTCATGGTAACTACATCAGATCCAAACATCTACCAAACTGGCCCACAAATTTTGTACTCCATATCACGGTACTTATTGTCTATAGAAATTAGACGAAAACAAATCTTCAAAACCATACACTCAAAACTCGACAAAAAATTGAATGCAATCCTGGGTGAAATAAAAAAGAAATTTTTAATTTTTAACCACTGAAAATCCCGGAACTTCCTGTTACTTCTCAACTTCAGTATTCTACAGTTAATGACTATCATCAAGATTTATCATAAAATTATATGTCATATTTTACATGTAGATTATATTCCACTTCAAAGCATACTATCGTCTGTAGTATATAGTAGAGAATATAGCACAATTAGATTTTCAAAAATTCCATTTTTATTATATTCCATGTCATAATATTTTCCAGTTCATAGGATATTCCAGTATATTGTATGTTCCAATCTTAGTATATTACAAACTGTGATTTATAGCATATTCCATTTCATTGTAAATTCCATTTAAAAGATATTCCAGTTATGGTATATTCCAATTTATGGTATATTCCAGTTTATGGTCTATTCCAATTTATGGTATATTCCAGTTTATGGTATATGCCAGTTTATGGTATATTCCAATTTATGATACACTTCAGAGAATAGTGTATAGTGTATGTCATTTTTTAATTTGTTGTGAATTTACAGCAAAATTATATTCCATTGTGATACAGCGTACAACTTTCAGAGTACCTTGATATTGGTAAATACACTTTCATGAAAACAATGTTGTGTACTTGTTACAAATACATGATCCCAACGCATTCAAATAATTAGAGTTTCTATTTGTCCGCTGATTTAATCATTCCTAACTGATCTTACATCACAGAAATTCGATATTACGACGATCTAATGAATTATTCCACAACTAAGAATCGATCCCACTACCCCTGCGTGTTGATACTACATAAACGTGTCTCAAACTGTACATTGAAGCGATTCCAAAATGAATTTATACACTGTACATAACACAAAACTTCAGAAGTTCAGACATAACCAAGACCGTAATTCTTGTCCAAGCACTCCGTCAACCTGCACGCCACTCCCGTGACGTCTGGGACTCGAAATTAACGACCATTAAGTACAATTGCTACTAGAATCTAAAAAACACTTCTTTTATCCTTTACGACGCACAATCCGGGGAAAACAGCACGCTCGTCAAATCAATCCTCGATCGTTTCTACCAACATCTTAAATAAGCGATTTCTACGACCCCATCGATTTGTTTGTGTAAACTAAATGCAACACTTTGAAATATAAATTACCTGCGACAAGCTGTTCCGCGGTGGATCCAAGATTGCAGTGGTGGAGTTTAACGTTTGTTTAAGTGACTGGTATTTTGTAAGTTATATAAAACACAGAACACAAATCTTCCTTTCCAACTAAAAACGAGCGACATTATTATGATAATTTGCGAGTAATGGTTAAAATGATACAAAAGTCCAATCTGATTAAATCCAAATCTTTATTTCTCTCCTGTATTTGATCCCATCGGATAAAGCTTTATCTTACGGGAAAAACAGAAAAGAAGAATAAAGATTTGGTATTTAATCAGATTGACAAACGTTCAACATCGAATGAACTTTCGACCACCACCCCTTCCTTTCTTGGATCCTCCACTAAATATTTTCTATATCGGTATGTGTACCCCCTGCTAGATGTATTTGGCAAATCTTTTTCTACCCAGCATGTGCCCATTCTACATACCTCTAAAAGCTATTCCACCATTATACTTGTGCGTATGTATATATTTCTCGCCGTCAGTTTGCATACATTTCATAATTTTCCGCAATTTGATTCTTTTGATGTGGCAAACATATTCAGATAAAAGCAATAAGTTGTAAATTTAGATTTAATAGGTTTTCCTTTTATATATTTTATTCGAATTTAGTACTTTGCACTTTATCTACTGCCGTGACGCAAGTCTGCCAGATTCCTTTGAAATTGTTTGTAATACCGTGACATCATTTCAAGAAAAATATTTGAAAGTCAACATAAATTTTATCCTCCGTAACGGATGAAGGAGGATCCCCCCCCCCCCACACACACACACCCTTTCTGATTCTCTTTGCACAATTATTGTTATATTCACCATAGACTACTGTATTATTTTTGCTTTCGTTAAGTGTTACTGCAGCTCCCCTCTCCCTCCAATAGCCCCTCCTCGAATTTACTTTTTAATCTTTGATCCGCCCTGTCTTCTATTTCTCAGTGAAAAGAAACAGGTTAGATCCGGTTTATTCGAAGTTTTACATGTCTTGATGTTAATGTTATTTTATAATTTTATAGTACGACACGACAGCGTCATATATATTGGTGTTTTTTGTTTGTTTGTTTGTTTTTGTTTGTTTGTTTGGTTTTTTTTTTGTTTTTTTTTTTTTTGTTTTTTTTTCTTTTTTGTTTAGTGGTTAGTTTGTCTTTTTTTTAACCTAGCAATATATATGAAGAATGTTACATCCGGGTTCATAGTTCTATTAAAGAAGTTACACCTGGGTTAGTTTTGATATGGAGATTTTTACACCCGGGTTAGTTTCTATATTGAGATTCAATGTATGGCTATGCAATCTACTTCGTCAATTTATTTTAATCTGAATTATAGATTTCTTATATTACCTAAGTACAATTATTTGAGCATAATGAAGTTAACTACACATACAGACGGCAATATCTTTCATCAACTGATGGAGAAATATTTTTGGTTGTTGATCTTTTTGTCCTTTATTACAGAATGCGCAAGGGTCGAGGTAAGTTCTGAATGCACGAATATTTTCATAGATTGTTTCAAAGCTACGGTGGCTGTACGCGAACATATACAAAAATAATTATTATCTCGTTCCCACAGATTATCAAATTACGGCTAATAAAGATTGATAGAGATTAATTAATTAAAATTAGGCATATTGTTCCCACAAATTATCAATCCATGACCACAGATTACGTATCCCGCGATTGTACCCACAGACTACTAATACATGAGTACAGAAACATTTAATTCTATATGTAACAAACATTTTGATTGGTTTAATAATTTGTGGTATATCTCATCCACGAACTTTTTTTCTCTGACGATGTAATTTCCCGCGTTTTCTTAAATTCTTAAATGTGACGATGATTTAAGAAATGAATTTAATTTTCCGTTGGATAGACAATCCAGCAAAAAAAAAAAAAAATACATTCACTCGTTTATTACGTATCTCGCTATTGTTTCCATAGATTAATAAAAAAAAACATAACATCCCCCCCCAAAAAAAAAAAAAAAAAAG
Source organism: Pteria penguin (assembly GCA_035048485.1). Lineage (NCBI taxonomy): Eukaryota > Metazoa > Mollusca > Bivalvia > Pterioida > Pteriidae > Pteria > Pteria penguin. Next base: position 3,157,406 of record CM068593.1, on the reverse strand, counting down.
ACAAACCAAAAAAAAAACCCCCAAAAAATTAAAAAACAAAACAAAACAAAACAAAAGCAAAAAAGCAAAAGAGAAACAAAACAACCCCCCCCCCCAAAATTAATAACAAACAAAAACAAAAAAACCCATAAAACAAACACCCCCCCCCCCAAAAAAAACCCACATCCCCCCCCCTCCAAAAAAAAACCCCCAAACAAAAACAAGGCGTAAATATGGTAGATGCACATATAGGTTTTAATTCAATGTGGATATGCACGTGATTTCCGCCGAGCACCTTCGGCATCAAAGCCGTCTCTGAGACATAAATTAGTCCGGGTGCCAAGTTCTGGCCTTAAACGTGAGAGAAATCTTACAAAATCCACCGAGTTACACATATTCATAATAAAAAATTCGTACCACGCAGGGGAACATTCGTTACAAAAAGATAATCAATCAATCAATCAATCAATCAATCAATCAATCAATCAATCAGTCAATCAATCAATCAATCAATAGGTAAATAAAAAAGTAGATATAAAAGTAGATAGATAAATAAATAGATAAATAATCGAATGAAAGGGAAAATGAAAGAAAGAAACGCGGTGCCGAGTAACCAAGTATATAATAATATAAGAGTTATCGCTCTTTACTCTTTTCGAGTCACGTAAAAATATATTAACTAATGTCGCAGTGCGTAAAATTTTCCTTCATTATACGTATTATATATAGATGATTCTTACTTTCCATTTTCGTCACTGCGATTCAATCATTTTAAATCCTCTTAAAGAATATTTATTTATATATCTAGGATATGTTATTAATAGTGATAAATTGAGAAATATACATAATCATTTCAACAAAAAGCTATATGCTCCCCCCCCCCTTTTTTTTTTTTACATATACTTATATTTTTATATTCTGATATTGAGTCATTGGGAAGGGACTTTTCCTCCTTTGTCAGTGATGGGTTCAGCTACAACGGTGTGTGTGTGTGGGAAAGGGGGGGGGGGGGGGGGGGGGGGGGGGGGGCTAAAGCATGGCTGTCATATCTATCAGCTCTGGGTTTGAACCCCGCCGAGGTCAGTAGCTACTCCATTCTCCACACTATCTTCATATCCCCCTCATCCGGGGTATACACGGTAAGTCAAATGTATAGATTTGAACATTCAACCTTTCGTTTATTTTAACAGACAAAGCCGGCGTGACCTAGTGGTATCGCGCAGCACTCCTGATCGGGAGGCCGGGGTTCGAGTCCCGCTCTGGTCATGCTGGTGTAGAAACCGAGGTCCCGTGTCACGGTAGGCGTGCCAAGTAAAATATCTCTAACTGCTTCGGATGGGTCCGTTGCAAAGGTCTAAATTTGAATGCAATGCATCAGGCAGATGAAATCACCATATACGTGAACTAATCGTGGAGTGACGTAAAACAATAATCATACAAACAAACAAACACCTGAGATAAGCAGTAAGACTAAGGCAGTCACGTGAGGTAAGCAGTAAGATTAAGGCAGTCAGATGAGGTAAGCAGTAGGACTAAGGCAGTCACGTGAGGTAAGCAGTAAGATTAAGGCAGTCAGATGAGGTAAGCAGTAAGACTAAGTTAGCCACATGAGGTAAGCAGTAATACTAAGGCAGTCACATGAGGTAAGCAGTAATACTAAGGCAGTCACATGAGGTAAGCAGTAAGACTAAGGCAGTCACATGAGGTAAGCAGTAATACTAAGGCAGTTACATGGCTTAAGCATTAAGACTATGGCAGCTACATGAGGTAAGCAGTAAAACTAAGGCAGTCACACGAGAAAAGCAGTAAGACTAAGGCACTCACACGAGGTAAGCAGTAAGACTAAGGTTGTCACACATGGTAAGCAGTAAGACTAAGGCAGTCACATGAGGTAAGCAGTAAAACTAAGGCAGTCACACGAGAAAAGCAGTAAGACTAAGGCACTCACACGAGGTAAGCAGTAAGACCAAGGCAGTCACACGAGGTAAGCAGTAATACTAAGGCAGTCACATGAGATAAGCAGTAAGACTAAGGCAGTCAGGTGAGGTGAGCAGTAAGATTAAGGCAGTCAGTAAGACCAAAGCAGTCAGATGAGACAAGCAGTAGGACTAAGGTTGCCTCATGAGGTAAGCAGTAGGACTAAAGCAGTCACGTGAGGTAAGCAGTAAGATTAAGGCAGTCATATGAGATGAGCAGTAAGATTAAGGCAGTCACATGAGGTAAGCAGTAAGACTAAGGCAGTCACATGAGGTAGGCAGTAAGATTAAGGCAGTCACATGAGGTAAGCATTAAGACTAAGGCAGTCACATGAGGTGAGCAGTTAGACTAGGGCAGTCACATGAGGTAAGCAGTAAGACTAAAGCAGTAACATGAGGTAAGCAGTTAGATTAAGGCATACAGATGAGGTAAACAGTAAGATAAAGGCAGTCAGATGGTGTAAGCAGTAGGACTGAAGCAGTCACATGAGGTAAGCAGTAAGACTTAGGCAGTCATATGAGGTAAGAAGTAATACTAAGGCAATCACATGAGGTAAGCAGTAAGATTAAGGCAGTCACGTGAGGTAAGCAGTAAGACTAAGGCAGTCACGTGAGGTAAGCAGTAAGACTAAGGTAGTCACGTGAGGTAAGCAGTAAGACTAAGGCAGTCACTTGAGGTAAGCAGTAAGATTAAGGCAGTCATAAGAGGTAAGCAGCAAGACTAAGGCAGTCACGTGAGGTAAGCAGTAAGTTTAAGACATACATATGACATCATATTTCCTGGTGGGATGGCACCAGATTTCTAATCTGATGTTCTGAATCCCGTCTCGACTGTCGGATAGTATCTGTCTGCCACGGTGAGTGTTGGCACGTAAAGGATCCCGAACTCATTCGGATGAGTCCGCTGCCAGGATCTTAATTTCTGTGTAGAGCGCTCGAGGAGGAACATACACTATACATAAAAGTTGATATGTCAGTTATTTGGTGTTCTATGGTTACTTTCAGTCATATTGCAACTTGGTGGCAGGGGGAAATCAACTTCTTAAAGATAGTGGCGCAATCCAAGAACCCGGATCGTCCAATCTGCAAGTCAAGCGCTTATACACTACACCACTGGCGTATTTATATATATAATTAAAAGGGTTGCAATACCATCCTCACTTCCTTTTGGTCGGAAAATTTTGCCAAAAGGTTCATTTTCGACCATTTTTAGGGCTGCAATCCCCCATCTTTCCAGACCGAATAGTGCAAAATATTAGTCATGGGAAACTGCAACACATCCCCCTCCTTTTCAAAAATTTCTAGATCTATGTTCTTTATTTATGAAAATAAGAGGCTGCCATTCCAAACACGTCAATATTTAGAAGTAAGTTAAATACTTTCTTCCCCGAAATACTTCGTCAAGATATAATTCCACAAGTAGTAAGTAAAATACACACATTTAATATGACCTTTGATCTATACGTGGATATTTGTAGGTATTTACAATGTTTGTCTTTTCAGCAAACTCTCTTAGATTCCACCGGGAAGGTCATTGGTTACTATAAAAAAACTCACTCAGAATCACAAATATCGGCCTCTTGGCCTTTATGAAATGACCAAAACAATGTAAATACATATAGAGAGAGCTACGTAAAGTAACGGATTTTTAATAGCTCGCTATACTTACATCATTTTTATCACCTCATAAAGACCAAAATACCGATACGAGACTTCGTCATATGGAAGGTTTCTGTTTTTACTATATCCTTTAATCCTCTTTATTACTTACCCCATTCCATCAATTTGAATCATAATACTTCCGGGGTCAAGGTCAATGCGAGGACTTGATGACACCTCACTCTCGACATTCGATACAAAACTCTCAGAGAGGGATGACTTTTCACGAACATTTGACTTCATATACTGTCGTCGGCGAGAAAGTTTATCCAGCAATCCGTACCCACTGACGGTTTTTAGGTGCTTATCGTCGTAAAGAAACGGAAGTCGCCCCGAGTCTCTAAAATCCAAACTGGATAGGTACATTTTGTCGGATTTTCTGATATAAATCAGGTATCTAGAAGTTAAACGATTGAACTCTTGATGTAGAACTCTCAATCTAATCTTCCCATCTCCAAATACAAAATACGGTCGAACAAGTTGTTTATTGAAAAAAATTCAATAGAATTTAAACGGCTCCTATTTCCGGCAATGTTCGCTGCGGGTATAGATTTGTTTCGTATATCGGTGTTTTGTGCTATCATACATTAATCCGGGTATTTAAAGTTATCATAACTCATTAACGACTATTATAGAATGGGTATAGAGTTATGTGATACCTCAATACACAAAAAAGACCAATACACAAGGGAGCGCAATACACAAACGTTGCAATACACAGAATGAAACAGCTCGATACACAAACTGGAACAGGAGTCGATAACTCGGTAATTATTTTGAGTTCGGACTTTAATTCAAACAAAGCAGCGTCACAGTTTTTATCGAAAAAATGAATATAAGTAGCATTGTTCTGATATATTGTCCGTGTCAGAATCATGCTCGTAAAAACAAACGCAAATGTACATGTTAATTACTACCAGGTCTTTAATATCCAGATATCCTCGAATCAAAAGTTTTTTTTTATTAAAGAAACAGAAAAATTGAACTTTTTAAACACTAGCACGGGTATTTTTGATATGTAATTCCAATGCAAAATTTCTCATGTACTTCTCAAAACTACATGGATCTTTTCTGTCACCTTTTTTTATCCTTCTTTTGTTGGGGGGTTTATTAGTTCAGAACAAAGTCAGACTGTGAATATACAATATCCGATATTCAGCTTCAGCGTGATCTTTATATATATATATATAAATCCACAACTTCGTACAGTTATAACAGTGCAATAGTGTTACATATTCAACATTTCCATTTTTTCTATCGCACAAATCTTATATCTATTTTTTCACACAAATTCCAATTTAATCCAAAACTTTTCGCTCTTCCGCTTATTATGTTCCAATAATTATTACCAAACGTCCACTTCGCTAGAGTTTTGAGGTCAATACACTCTGTAAATGTGCTACATCAAAGAAAGACAATTAAAGATCAAGTCAATATATTTGTAAATACCATTGTGTCAAAGTTAACGTAAAGGATTTTAAAATATACTACTACAACATTGATGGCGCGTCAAATATACACAGCTGTCTGCTTATTGTTCTTCCGTATAAAAAAGCTGCCATTTTGACTTTAAACTTTCCAAATGTGAAAATAAAATCCAGGTTTCATAACGTGAATTCCCAATCCGGCTCTGACTTGGTCTTCCAGAATTTAACTAAACACTGAGAGTCGCATACACTGTGATACGTAACCGTTATAGGTTCATAAAACACAGAGTTTAAATCAGTTATTGATGTAACTCAAATCACTTATGGTGGTCAACAACTTCCTATGTGACAAATACTGCATGTGGGATCGCTTCGTCGTATTTTGCCGTAAACGACAGGAAGTAAGTCGACCTTGCTATCAAAACTTTGTCGGCGGGGCCCTTCGGAAACTTTTTTAAAAATAATACATCCTATGCTGATTGGCGCCCCCTACCGGCTAGAATGCTGGTAAAGCGGTCATATGGATTCGTATCCCGGATTACTTTCTTTTTAATTTACCTCTGACATTGCCTATAAAATCGTTACAAATACTTTACAAACCATTAGAAATTTAATTGATATTCCATTGTCTCTTAACAAACAAGGAATCTGTTTCATAAGTATAAAGTAAGATGTTTATATACGTGTAATATTCATTTTCGCTTCCCACTTTCTTCTTAATGATTAGTTTAAATCAATCACGTGCCAGACCTCATAAATCCAGCAGAAGTCCCAGTACCGTGTGGCATGGATTTCTTTACACTCATAACATAATATATGCAATAAATCATAATGCACTTGTATCACTTATCTATTTCTTCTTTAATGACATAAAAAATTTCACCACACTTCACTCTGAACGAATAAAACCGTCAAATCCAATGCCACACAACAAAGAAGTCGCTGTTTCCAAATGCATTTCAATTTAAATGACGCAAATTGCCGATTTCAATATCGAGAGACATAGAAACAATCGCTTGAAAATCCGACCTAATCAACTACTCGTCTTCAATATCACTCTGCAAGATCTGACGGACTTCTTTTTGATGTACTATCTCCCCTAAAGAGCAAGAATACCGAGTGAAACATTCAAAGGCGCGTGGAAATATAGGTCCAGAAACAGTAATTACAGCTAGCGAGAGAGAGGGGGAATATAAAACTCAAAGAAAATTCAATACTCAACGACTTAGTAATTCATAGCTGGATGTTAAAGTCTTTTCACTGTGTTTAGTATTACAAGTAAAGAAATAAAACCTTTCATCGACGTCACCGTCACGCTCTTTATGTAAAGCAGTATATTCTATGTTATTACTGTATAAAGATTTAATATCAATATGAATATTCCACCTTCAATGCTAATACTCACCCCACTCTATTATACATGTATGTAATTTTAATTTTCATATTCATAATTATAACTTCATTTTGATCGGGATCAAGATGAAACATGTGCAAATCATTGAATTGACGGTATCAAAGTTTTTGTTGGGTCGAGGTATCGCTACCTTGGGGCATACATCAAAACTTTTGAAGGTATTTGCGACCATGATCTCATGGCGAGATTTTATAATGAAGTCTACCGAACAAAATAAACTTTCTTTTTACAACTTTAATATGTACATATACCTAGTCCGTTTGATTTATTGCCAATTTTGACATCGGAAAAGAAACCGACATGTTTTATGTAACATTTAGAATTACTTTATGCACGTAGATAGATATAACCAATTAAAACACATCTTCTACAGTAATCGTAACATGTAAACATGGAATCTCAAAAACGAGAGAGCGCTACATCTGAGGCAGAACTGATTTGCTTATTGAAGCCTTATCTACAAAGATGTCTTCAAGATTCTTCGAACTATACCTAGACACAATATCAGACATTGTATCATGTATCATGGACTAATAAGTATTCATTTAACTTTTTATTTATTCATTTCCTTTTCATTTAATCTCTTTACCATTTATTTATTTATTTATTTATTTATTTATTTATTTATTTATCTATTTATTATCTATTTACTTATTTATGATCATATATTGGGGGGGGGGTGTTATTATTTTATTTTTCTTATCTCTTACATATTTGTTTTTGTCCTTTTTTTTCTTTCTTTTCTATTTTCTTGCTTCCTTTTCTTTTTCTTTTTTTCTTTTTTTTTTTCTTTCTTTTCTGTTTTCTTGCTTTCTTTTCTTTTTCTTTCTTTTCTTTTTCTTTTTTCTTCTTTTTTTTTTTTGTAAAATGTTAACTCTTCATGTTAAAAGTATGGTCCATTAACCATAAATTTAGATTTCACAAGGTAAGTATCTAATGGGCGTGGCTTAAATGGACCCGCCGATCCTATAGTTTAGAACTGTCAGGAGATCAGCAAAATTCTTCCCCATCTACGCCCCACCCACTTTCCCAATCCCCGCCCATTGTTAACCATATAAAGGAAACTTTTCTTTGAATATCATTTTATATTGGGTTTTTGATATACCACTTAAAGTGGCGGATTCAGGATTTCCGAAAAGGGGCCCCACTTGTGAACGTCGATTACAACCCAAATACTCCGCATTTTGGGTGCCAATCTGGAGTTTTACTCACACTATTTAAGTGTTTTCGACTCTATCATCTGTACATGCTTTGTAAAAAAAGGGGTGGGGTCCCCTTGCCCCCCTCCCTCCTCCCCTATAAATCCGCCTCTGACTTTTCAAAATTCTCCAATCCGCCAATGAAAGAATCCCAATGCCGACAATGAAGTGTTGTATCATTGTGTAGGACCACACACGGATTGAATTTATTCGCTTATACGGCAGTGGCAGCTAACGATTACGTCAGTAAAAGTACAAGCTAATATATCTGAGTTTAGATAGAACAAGGTATACATGTACTTTACCTTACAAGGTAATAAGGGTATACAGCTCATCAGTGGAATCTTAATTCATTTAAATGAGTTTTCAACAGTATAAGTTGACATATACATGTATATTCAAAACTTGCACGATTTGTTTATGTTAGGCAGAGAGAGAGAGAGAGAGAGAGAGAGAGAGAGAGAGAGACGTGTCTCACTTGCTCAAAGTGGGGTATGAGCAACATATTAGACAGAATGTGACATTTCTTTCTGCTATAAATCACTTGAACACCATCTTACATGGATAAAAATTGTGCGAGCTGTCAAGCGATTTGACGCCATCCTCTGTCCCATACTAATGACTCTACACAAATCACCACCCTCTGCCCCATACTAATGACCACCTATACAAATCACCAACCTCTGTCCCATACTACCGACTACCTATACAAATCACCATCCTCTGTCTCATACTACTGTCTACCTATACAAATCACCAGCCTCTGTCCTATACTAATGACTATTTATACAAATCACCACCCTCTGTCCTATACTAATGACTACCTATACAAATCACCATCCTCTGTCCCATACCACTGACTCCTTATACAAATCACCATCCTCTGTCCCATACTACTGACTAACTATACAAATCACCATCCTCTGTCCCATACTACTGACTACCTATACAAATCACTATCCTCTGTCCCATACTACTGACTACCTATACAAATCACTATCCTCTGTCCCATACTACTGACTACCTATACAAATCACCACCCTCTGTCTCATACTACTGTCTACCTATACAAATCACCAACCTCTGTCCCATACTACTGACTACCTATACAAATCACCACCCTCTGTCCTATACTACTGACTACCTATACAAATCACCACCCTCTGTCCCATACTACTGCCTACATATACAAATCACCATCCTCTGTCCCATACTACTGACTACCTATACAAATCACCATCCTCTGTCCCATACTACTGACTACCTATACAAATCACCATCCTCTGTCCCATACTACTGTCTACCTATACAAATCACCACCCTCTGTCCTATACTAATGATTACCTATTCAAATCACCATCCTCTGTCCCATACTACTGACTACCTATACAAATCACCATCCTCTGTCTCATACTACTGACTACCTATACAAATCACCATCCTCTGTCCCATACTACTGACTACCTATACAAATCACCATCCTCTGTCCTATACTACTGACTACCTATACAAATCACCACCCTCTGTCCTATACTACTGACTACCTATAGAAATCACTATCCTCTGCCCCATACTACTGACTACCTATACAAATCACCATCCTCTGTCCCATACCACTGACTACCTATACAAATCACCATCCTCTGTCCCATACTACTGACTACCTATACAAATCATTATCCTCTGTCCCATACTACTGACTACCTATACAAATCACCATCCTCTGCCCATACTACTGACTACCTATACAAATCACCATCCTCTGTCTTATACTAATGACTACCTATACAAATCACCATCCTCTGCCCCATACCACTGACTACCTATACAAATCACCATCCTCTGCCCTATACTAATGACTACCTATACAAATCATTATCCTCTGTCCCATACTACTGACTACCTATACAAATCACCATCCTCTGTCCCATACTACTGACTACCTATACAAATCATTATCCTCTGTCCCATACTACTGACTACCTATACAAATCACCATCCTCTGCCCATACTACTGACTACCTATACAAATCACCATCCTCTGTCTTATACTAATGACTACCTATACAAATCACCATCCTCTGCCCCATACCACTGACTACCTATACAAATCATTATCCTCTGTCCCATACTACTGACTACCTATACAAATCACCATCCTCTGTCCCATACTACTGACTACCTATACAAATCATTATCCTCTGTCCCATACTACTGACTACCTATACAAATCACCATCCTCTGCCCATACTACTGACTACCTATACAAATCACCATCCTCTGTCTTATACTAATGACTACCTATACAAATCACCATCCTCTGCCCCATACCACTGACTACCTATACAAATCACCATCCTCTGCCCTATACTAATGACTACCTATACAAATCATTATCCTCTGTCCCATACTACTGACTACCTATACAAATAACCATCTTCTGTCCCATACCACTGACTACTTATACAAATCATCATCCTCTGTCCCATACTACTGACTACCTATACAAATCATTATCCTCTGTCCCATACTACTGACTACCTATACAAATCGCCATCCTCTGTCTTATACTAATGACTACCTATACAAATCATTATCCTCTGTCCCATACTACTGACTACCTATACAAATCACCATCCTCTGTCCCATACTACTGACTACCTATACAAATCACCATCCTCTGTCCCATACTACTGACTACCTATACAAATCACCATCCTCTGTCCCATACTACTGTCTACCTATACAAATCACCACCCTCTGTCCTATACTAATGATTACCTATTCAAATCACCATCCTCTGTCCCATACTACTGACTACCTATACAAATCACCATCCTCTGTCTCATACTACTGACTACCTATACAAATCACCATCCTCTGTCCCATACTACTGACTACCTATACAAATCACCATCCTCTGTCCTATACTACTGACTACCTATACAAATCACCACCCTCTGTCCTATACTACTGACTACCTATAGAAATCACTATCCTCTGCCCCATACTACTGACTACCTATACAAATCACCATCCTCTGTCCCATACCACTGACTACCTATACAAATCACCATCCTCTGTCCCATACTACTGACTACCTATACAAATCATTATCCTCTGTCCCATACTACTGACTACCTATACAAATCACCATCCTCTGCCCATACTACTGACTACCTATACAAATCACCATCCTCTGTCTTATACTAATGACTACCTATACAAATCACCATCCTCTGCCCCATACCACTGACTACCTATACAAATCACCATCCTCTGCCCTATACTAATGACTACCTATACAAATCATTATCCTCTGTCCCATACTACTGACTACCTATACAAATCACCATCCTCTGTCCCATACTACTGACTACCTATACAAATCATTATCCTCTGTCCCATACTACTGACTACCTATACAAATCACCATCCTCTGCCCATACTACTGACTACCTCTACAAATCACCATCCTCTGTCTTATACTAATGACTACCTATACAAATCACCATCCTCTGCCCCATACCACTGACTACCTATACAAATCATTATCCTCTGTCCCATACTACTGACTACCTATACAAATCACCATCCTCTGTTCCATACTACTGACTACCTATACAAATCATTATCCTCTGTCCCATACTACTGACTACCTATACAAATCACCATCCTCTGCCCATACTACTGACTACCTATACAAATCACCATCCTCTGTCTTATACTAATGACTACCTATACAAATCACCATCCTCTGCCCCATACCACTGACTACCTATACAAATCACCATCCTCTGCCCTATACTAATGACTACCTATACAAATCATTATCCTCTGTCCCATACTACTGACTACCTATACAAATAACCATCTTCTGTCCCATACCACTGACTACTTATACAAATCATCATCCTCTGTCCCATACTACTGACTACCTATACAAATCATTATCCTCTGTCCCATACTACTGACTACCTATACAAATCGCCATCCTCTGTCTTATACTAATGACTACCTATACAAATCATTATCCTCTGTCCCATACTACTGACTACCTATACAAATCACCATCTTCTGTCCCATACCACTGACTCCTTATACAAATCACCATCCTCTGTCCTATACTACTGACTACCTATACAAATCACCATCCTCTGTCCCATACTACTGACCACCTATACAAATCACCATCCTCTGTCCCATACCACTGAGTAC
>CM068593.1:2953034-3140534 GCA_035048485.1 Pteria penguin | reverse complement strand
AAGATTCAGGATACCAGTTAAAGCCCCCGTCTAAGTGTGTAAATCCTATCCCATTTGGACAAATTGGTTAACTGTTACTAAAACAACGCATTTTCTCTACATATTGTGTCTTAACTCTATTTAGAACAAACATGAAAATGTTTATAAAACCTGTCTTCTATGACAATTACAACCGCTCAACTTAAGTTCATAATTCGCTTTCTGTTTAGAGTCAATCTTACTTTAATGTAGGTAGTCGCAAAGTTGGAAAGTACTGAGTAATGAAAATTAATGACGTGTTCGAAATTTCCATGTAGAAGTATAGTGTTACACATGTACGTGTATGTACAGATTCTTTCTTTCTTTCTTTTTCTTCTATCTTTCTTTCTTTCTATCTTTCTTTCTATCTATCTATCTATCTATCTATCTATCTATCATCCATCCATCCATCCATCCATCTTTCATCCATCCATCCATCCATCCATCCATCCATCCATCCATCTATCTATCTATCTATCTATCTATCTATCTATCTATCTATCTATCTATCTATCTATCTATCTATCATCCATCCATCCATCCATCCATCCATCCATCCATCTTTCATCCATCCATCCATCCATCCATCCATCCATCTATCTATATATCTATCTATCTATCTATCTATCTATCTATCTATCTATCTATCTATCTATCTATCTATCTATCTATCCATCCATCCATCCATCCATCCATTCATCCATTCATCCATCTATCCATCAATCCATCCATCCATCCATCCATCCATCCATCCATCCATCCATCCATCCATCCATCCATCCATCCATCGAGCGATCTATCTATCTATCTATCTGTCTATCTATCTATCTATCTATCTATCTATCTATCTATCCATCATCCATCCATCCATCCATCCATCATCCACCCATCCATCCATCCATCCACCCATCCATCCATCCATCCATCCATCTATCTATCTATCTATCTTTTTTTCTTTCTATGGCCAGTAGAGCAAATTTATAATTTCAATTTTCTGTTGTTACATTCAGGACAACAGTGTATCTACGGCAGGAATCGAACCCGGAATCTCTCGGTCATGTCCCGAGCACCTCAGCCACACCGGCTTGAAATGTATTAATAAGGATGGCAAAAGACATCTAACCAAACTGTATGACACAAATCACCAAGGACATCCGCTTAAAACATGATTGCAATTAAATTAAACACAGAAATTGACATTACAAAAATACTTGTTTGTATTGCAGTTACGATGCCGACTTAGGACGGTACATTTAAGTAGCACGCATCGCTCAATGAACCATCATATAATTCATCTGACATAGTCTGTTTACTCACAAGTACGAGTTACCTCTCTTGATATAAAATTCCTGTAAACAGTCCGCTACAATTTAGTTGGGAAAAAGGAACAATATATAGCTATTCAGTGATTGAATCAAACCTAAGTCCGGGCGCTGTTTGTTGAATTGTTTCTCCACATGTCGTATGTTATGGAATTTGTTAAATACTGACAAGTTGATACCATAGGGTCTTAAAGTCACAACAAATATCGAAAATCGATTGAAAATCAATACAATAATCGATCGCTTTGGATTCAATAGGCTCTAACGGTAATTAAGTTGTTTCGTGTATAAACGAATGGCTTATCAGATCTATAGTCAACAGTTTCAATTGATCGAGGTTTTTTTTTTTATTAATTAAGGGTATATACCCTGTATATTGGGTGCATTTTCAGTTGCAGAGCTAGGGCGGGGTCAATCTTCCTTTTGATCGACGTTCTTAAAGATAAGTTTCAGGCCTTAAAATTCATTATTATCTTTATAATCTCATATACACCCCACCCCAATTCTCAACTTTAAATTTTACTATTCTTTTCTTTTCTTTTTTTTTTTTTTTTTTGTGATCCATATGTATAATGCAGGATTTCTGTCGGAACCGATCCCATCTCCTGCACGTGAAAGTTACCGTTTTACGATGACATCGGCAAAAATCAACGATCATTTATTTCATCTTAATGTTGACCGTCCTTTCTTTTCTGAATTCCTAGATTTACCGCTGATTTTTTTCTATATCGATTGACTGATTAATGAATTAATCGATTCTTCCCATGTTTTGCACAAAACATGCCCTATCTCTCTATCTACCCAACCTGATATTTACCTCAAAGTGCTTATTATCATTTCAGATAAAAAGCTTTTTAAACCTGAATATAGGGGACTTGTCAGCCTAGTAGAATCGCACTTAAAATTTGTAATCGGAGGACCTGGGTCCGATCCCCGCTGTATTTCGAATTATTAACATAATTTTCAGCGTCTGCGCCCCCCCCCCCCCCACACACACACACATCTGTCATCCGGATGGGACTGTATAAGCCAACAAGGCCCCGTGTGAGGGTATACAATGACACGGTTAACAATTCCTCGCTGTAATCAGTTGGTCAGAACATGGGACATAACTATAAAGTCATGCGCCGAGCGGGTGTCGCCACCTTGTAAGTGACATAACCCTGATGCGTCGTAAAACAGTACCAAAAAAGGGAAAAAGAAAATGAAAATATTGACTTTCATCCCTGAAAAACTTTTGAAAAACTTGAAAATATTTCCCCATCCGTGTACATTTTTTGCGTGTCGAAAAAGTGAAAGTCGATATCATTATTAAAGAATCGAAGAAGTCCTCCAAAGGGAAGTCCTCCAAAGGGAAGTCCTCCAAAGGGAAGTCCTCCAAAGGGAAGTCCTCCAAAGGGAAGTCAGGTACATAAAAAGTAAAGGAACACAAACACTCTGTATTGCAAATTTTCGGCCTCACGACCTTTATCAAGCAATTTTTGAGATGACAAATACAAAGCTATGTAAAATCCATGTTTACGTTTCAAAGAAGCTTATGTATCTTTGAAACGTAAACACGGATTTTACATAGCTTTGTATTTGTCATCTCAAAAATTGCTAAAAAAGGTCGTGAGGCCGAAAATTTGCAATACAGAATGTTTATGTTATCATTATTGTTTATATTGTCAACCCTGGCTCCACGTACTGTTCGCTTTCTGACCCAAGATCTCTCTACTAAGACAAACGACATGTTCTTATTGATTGACATGAAGGGGTAGGGATACATGTCACTCATGTAATAAGAACACATACTCCACGATGCGATTCATTGCTCGATATGTGTTCCTCACGACGCGATATGTACCTTGGTACGCTTATCTCACGACGCGATATGTACCTTGGTACGCTTATCTCACGATGCGATATGTACCTTGGTACGCTTATTTCACGACGCGATATGTACTTCGACACACTATCTCACCACGCGATGTGTACTTCGATACGCTTATCTCACGACTCGATATGTACTTCGATACGCTTATCTCAAGACGCGATATGTACCTCGACACGCTTATCTCACGACGCGTTATGTACCTCGATACGCTTATCTCACGACGCGATATGTACCTCGATAGACTTATCTCACGACGCGATATGTACCTCTATAGGCTTATCTCACCACGCGATATGTACCTCCATACGCTTATCTCACGACGCGATATGTACCTCCATACGCTTATCTCAAGACGCGATATGTACCTCGATAGACATCTCACGACCCGATATGTACCTCCATACGCTTATCTCACGACGCGATATGTACCTCTATACGCTTATCTCACGACGCGATATGTACCTTGGTATGCTTATGCGAAATGTACATGTACCTCAATACCTCGGGTTTTTATTAACGATACCCGATATGTTTTCCTCAATAAACATAATAAAAATCAAATTATGCATTATATCCCCCTTGGGATTGTACTTCAGTTTCTAGGTAAAATTTCATCTTTGAATGCTTCTCCAGTGAATTCAAATGCCGACATTCATATATTTACAATGATATGACGGAAAATTTACATTATCTTGCAATAAAACCAGTCATAGCCCATAATACATTCGGAATGCTTCGGATCTCTTCTCATTTAATGATTCTTTAATAAAGAATTGGGCCTTGTGTAAAATTCGAAGGGGAAAAGATCAGAAAAAAGAAAATGGGGGGGGGGGGGGGGGGGGGGGGGGGGGGGAGAAAAGAAAGAGAAAAAAATACTCGTAACTATTTAACTACATGTTTAACGTAGGTATTTGTTTCTGTAGAGAATGGGTTATTTTCTCTAGTTCTTGCGAGAACTGCTTTTTTATTTAGAACATTCAAAGACACTTTACAATTTGAAGTGTCCATTCAGGGCAGAAATATTCATATTAATTTTTTCAGATGTATGTTCAGCTGTATTTATATATAGCACTGCTTGTTGTATACCCTTTCTCCGTTTAAACCCTGCATACTTCCTGATATATATGTGGGGTTCTTTCTTCCGTCCCCCCTTTTTTCCTAAATGGGAGCATCACCAATTAAGTAAGGATAGAAAGAGACTTTATTAAGTCAAAATTCTCTCCAAAAAGTCCCAACCCACTAATTCATATCGTCATTAAGATTAATAAGCCCCTCCCTCCCCCCCCCCTTTTTTTTACCTCCACACACTCATCGTCTCAAATCATTACAAAGATTATCAGATACCCTCTTCGGATGTCAAGAGTCAATAGATATTTCATGATGATATTTTGATATTAAAAATGTCAACATTGCGTATTACTTTATTGATTTTTAAAATCAGAGGAAATTCGGGTCGAATAAACATTTGAATTTGCTTTCTTGTTTTATTTGTGTAAGATGTTTGCGAAAGCTCCAATAAGTAGAAGAAATGTTTGTACATAAAGTCAAAAATGGGTGAAGTAGTTTGATGAAGGATATGACACGAGAATGAAACTGTGGCTTGAAATAAAGACATTCTTAATGATTTTCTTCCACTAAAATGTCAAGTGATCTTTTTGCATTTGATTAAAACATAAGTAAACAGACATAAACAGAAAAAGGTAATGTATCATTTCCGAAATTTGTTTACACTTTGAAAAGCTTGAAAAGTTCGCCACTCTGCAAACACCATTATTTTTCAATTATAGAATTGAAAACGTCGCTAAAAGGAAACCGGACACGGTCCATTGTGTTTAACGTTTTAAGATGGTCGGCCTAGTGCACTACAAAATTTCGGAGAACTAACGATCCTTGTACTATGATCTTTGCTATGTTAAATGTTTACAAAATCAAAAGCTTTGTTTAATGCTTTATTTCCTCGGGAAATAGCTCATTTGTCGATTTTTAGGTTAAGAATTGATTGCATTATGACGCCTACAGGCTGCGACTTGTCTATTTGGATACATGTATCAATGATGATAACTGCATCATGGAAACCATGCAGGGATCTCCTATTATGCTCCGTTGAACGAACTGTTGGTTAGTTGGTTAGTTGATCGATGTTTTACGCCGCTTTAAACAATTCAGCAATTTTTCAGTTATATCGCCATATGGAAGTGAATAAACCTAGTGGTGCAGTCAGGGAATCGAACCCAGTTCTGTTGAACAAACTGAAAGATCTCAGCAGCACGTAGACATTAATTAATCATTAACTACTACATGTACTTAAAGTGAGGTAACCATGGTCTGAACAAGAGGCAATAAACAAGATGCAGTGGCGGATCTAGGATTTCCGAAAAGGGGGTTGGGAGGGGGGGGGGCACATGTGTATTAGCCAAACTACTAGCTATTTTGGTGCTAAATCTGGATTTTTACTTGTAAATATGTGGCGAAAAGTGGGGGGGGGGGCACTGAGATGCACAACTGTAATAATACTGAAAGGTAAAGAAATATATAGTCAATAGTGCTTTTATGGGATATCTGTGTCTTAAGAAAAGGGAAGTGAACGACTTGCAATATTTATGGATATTTAAAAGAAAAAGAGATGATTTTGACATTTTCTTTGTATGTTTTAGGAAAAATAACACTTATATGTTACCGTGAGACGTGGCCGTATTTTGATAATAGGACCACGGTTTCTCACGTGGCGTAAAGCCGACGTGGCCTAGTGGTATCGCGCTGGACTCCTGATCGGGAGGCCGGGGTTCGAGTTCCGCTCTGGTCATGCCGGTGTTCTGTCTTTCGGATGAGACAGTAAAATCCGAGGCCCCGTGTCGTGGTATGCATGGCACGTTAAAGATCCCTCACTGCTTCGGGTGGGTCCGTTGCAAAGGTCAAAATTTGTATGCCCCGCATCAGGCAGATGCCGTCACCATATACGTGAAATATTCGTGGTGTAACGTTACACAAAATCAATCAATCAATCAATCAACCAATCTTACGTGGCGTAAAGGTGCGCTTTGATAAACGGATCGACCGGCGAGAGTCCGGGCATTCCAGCATCAAGTGGACCAAATATCATGCATGTACATATATAAACATTAAGCAATCGTCAGGAAATTATACTATATACACATCTGTTCCAAGGGAAAAAGACAGAAAAAAGAAAACAAAAAGATGGAAAAGAAATGATTAATAAATAAATATACACAGACATTTCTACAGCTTGTGCGTTCATATGTAGTTTAAATCATCCAAGCATTTGTGTGATTGTATCTCATGGACAGAAACAAACGTTTAGCTGATCCAGATTACAATTTCATATGACTAATTGCAGAAAAGTCTCCGTTTGCTTTCTTATGAATGATCATGGATAATCTATTATTGTCGACCATTTGCTTGATGTTTATATATGTATGAACGATATTTGTTTTCTATTCTATGAAGAGGATTGCTGGCTAATCCATTTTTCAAAAGCGGAAGTTCACGCAACGTTACGATTTTTAGCAAAATATACCCACGACTTTCGACTGGCTTACATGTAAATATACAATTAAAGTAAAGTGGTGATCACACCCACTGATGCCATTCCTATGGGAGCGATGTTATTTTTTCCCGTAGGAGCTTAATATGACAAATGCCCGAGGGAAATAAATGTGTAACGGGACAATTTAAATAGACTATTGCCCGAGCAATATTCTACAGTGTCCGACTTACCTCGGTTGATCTCGGGTTGGTATGATGTCTGGAAGACTCAGCTCCTGATAGCTACAGGTTAGTGAATGCCTATCCATTATAGCGTGAATCCGGCATAGAATCAGAGAATAGTACTTTCTCCAGAGAATTGAAATACGAAAATATCCCTTGATTTTATATTTACGAAAATATCGCTAGTTTATTATGTTCGAACAACGAAATCTTCGATAACGTAAACATGTTTTCATGCGAAGCAGTCGTCCAGACTTTACAGCTTTCAATATATATTCCAGAAACTATTTCAAAATGTTCTCAAATGAAATCCGTTTCAATCTGTTGAAAAGTGAACATTTTCAATCTTCAATCCAAATCTTTGCTGTTAATCTTCCTTTCAAGATCATCTTCAAACTCACAATCTTCAATAAAAACATTTCAATTAGCTGCATAATAAAACAACCAGATATATTACTCAGTAAATAAACGACAATGTTTGTTCTTTCATATATGTTAATATCACTTATTTGCGGTCTCCGTTTGCCCTCGACTTCACATATTGGATATAAGAACCATGGGCTATTCTGACGTACTTTTGAATAAATCCCAATAGACACTGAATCAGTGATATATATGCAGTTAAGACATCATGATATAGAACATAAATTTTATCAACTGCATTCACAAATGACAATTTGAATTATGTTGACTTCACACTTTCTATTGATTAAAGAACCTTTATTTAAATTTCAAGATAGCTTTGAATTCAGTAGAACGTAAGTGCATTGTAAACACATGTACATTAAACTTTGTCATGTAGGTAAGGAGGCCCTCTATACAGAGGAGTGAATTATGTTTTCAGAGGAGGGTGTAGAAAAGGGGGATGGGTGCTCTGCTGTGAAATAATTCAGAAGACTATGAGAGAGTTTGTTTTAAATTCAAATTTTGTCCATGGGTTGGGAAGGCACTTGTATGAATTTATTAGGGGCGGGGGAATATTTAGTTATGATTTTTATGTATTCTTAAACGTCAAATTCCTCATCTTTCTTTCTTTCTTTGTTTGTTTCTCTTTTTCTTTGTTCTTTCTTTCTTTCATTCATTCTTTCTTTCTTTCTTTCTTTCTTTGTCAGGTAGTGTTTCATCAAGGGATTTAAACATTCTCTCAATAGAAATAAAAACAGACCATTAATCTTAAACGCTTTTACTTTCAATAAAGCTTACATACTTTGTATTTTGTCTATAAAGCTTACATACTTTGTATTTTGTCTATAAAGCTTACATACTTTGTATTTTGTCTATAAAGCTTACATACTTTGTATTTTGTCTATAAAGCTTACATACTTTGTATTTTGTCAATAAAGCTTACATACTTTGTATTTTGTCTATAAAGCTTACATACTTTGTATTTTGTCTATAAAGCTTACATACTTTGTATTTTGTCTATAAAGCTTACATACTTTGTATTTTGTCTATAAAGCTTACATACTTTGTATTTTGTCTATAAAGCTTACATACTTTGTATTTTGTATAAAATAATCAGAACCAGTATAAATCGTTATTGATTTTGTTAACTTTTGCACAAACTAGTTCAGGATTATGAGTTGTCTTCCTTTTCAGACCGATCCTCCTTATTTCAGAAATTTATATAGGAGTGGGGAAAAGAAAAATTTGAGAAAACGGGATTATAGAGAAAGCTTCCGACTTCCGTCAGATCGACGACGAACCCGTCCATCTTGTTACCAGGGATTCGAACACACATCAACGGAGAAAATCAACAAGTAATAATAATAATGATAATGATAAATAAATTTAAAAAACTGAAATAAATAAATAAATAGATATATATTGATTGATTGGTTTTTGTTTTACGTCACACCACGAATATTTCACGTATATGGTGACGACATCTGTCTGATGCGGGGCCTACAAATTTTGACCTTTGCAACGGACCCAGCCGAAGCAGTGAGGGATCTTTAACGTGCAATGCATACTACGACACGGGGCCTCGGTTTTTACTGTCTCATCCTAAAGACAGGACACCGGCATGACCAGAGCGGGACTCGAACGCCGGCCTCCCGATCAGGAGTCCGACTCGATACCACTAGACCACGTCGGCTTAAATAAAAAGATAAATAAAAAAAAAAAATAAATAAAATAATAAATAAATAAAATTAGAAAATAAAATAAAAAATAGAAAATAAAATATAATGCTATTTAAACAACTCTTCTTATCTTCCCTTTCCTATAACCGCATTTCTTCTTATGTGCTGAATGTAGAAATACAAAAATAGGTAAATAAATAAATGAATGAATAAAGTGTGACCATGTTTAATAATGTAGAGTTTACAGATCTCCGTGTTTTAAAACTTCTTCTAGACAGAAGTTATTATTTTTTGTAAGTTAAAATAGACAGAACATAAATTTATCTCCTACATAATAAAGGGTATATTGGACTCTGAGACATATATGGGATCCGCCCCTGAATACTGATCATGTTATATAACTAAAGCAGTTATGATCCTCCGATGGTAGCTAAGATCTCACACGCGCCACTTGTTCGTGTAATGGTAGGCTCATGTCATTCTGATGTTAAATCATCCACTTCATAAAATCTACAAGGTCACGTGGGTGAGGTCAGGAGGCTATCGACAACAGTGTCTCTACGAATAAATACGGAGGGAGGGTAAAGTGGTAAATGATTAGTAATTATAGGGGCCGTAGGGTAACGGTGTGGGGCAGGGGGCAGCGGGGCACGAGTTCCCACTTTGGGAATTAGTGAGTTATCAATAAAGTATTCCCTATTTTCGAAAATTATTGCGCAAACGTGTGAATTTTCACGAAACTCCGAAACAAAGAGAAAAAACTACCAAAAATATATTGTTGTTGTTGTTATTGTTGTTGTTGTTGTTGTTGCTCTTAGTTGTTTGGCATGTGACAGAGATTTTCCGTGTTTGATACATATAGTCTAGTTAAAACAATTTTTCTGTAACTGGAATATGTCATATTTTGCAATGTCCGAGTTATCTCCCGTGTATCAAGTTCAAGTTGGTTGATTGGTGTTTTACGTCGCTTTCAACAATTTATCGCGACCTAGAAGCAGGAAGTAACCAACCTCTTAAACATCGTGGTGCAAACCGGGACTAACCGCTTTACCAAGCTCAAGTTCAAATTCTTTATATCATTGAGTAAAATGTCTCGTACGAATACCAACATATTTCAGATATACTTATGCATATATACTTATATATATAATCTTATACATATATATAATAATTAAACATATTATCTAGAAACAGTGACATAGGAAGCAAATCAGAAGGAAAAAAAGGGGGAGGGGTTTTATAAAATATTGTATTTAAGTAAAAATTCGGAAAAAGGAATACAAATATTTGATATTTACTTTATTTTTCATTGTTTTATGCCATTCCAAGATAATTGCCTCTATATGGTGGCGGCACATGGCTGGTATTTTGTCTTTAATTTTGTTCTATTTACTAAGGGCCTATCAGAAGTTTTGAGCTCTCTTTAACGTACCAACACGAACCGCAATAGAGGAGCCTTGGTTTCAATGTATCATCCGAAGGACAGAGTAGCAGGCAGATATACCCGAGACGACAACTTGAATCGAACCCAGGTACTCTGATTTGGAAGTGTCAGGTGTAGTACCCATAGACTAACCTGTTTCTCATACCGAAAGTAGAGCTAATATTTTAAGATAATTCACTACCATTTGCCTATTATTTCCAGCTTTGGGGAAAGTTTGTCGCTTGAAAATTATGATGAAAAATCAGGCAACCATCTCCCGTCAACCCCAGTTCATACTCTTATGATTGGGTATACCATACGATGAAGTAGTGCAGATATGTATGGTCTTTCCATATGTATGGTCTTCCCTTATGTATGGTACTTCCATATGTATGGTCCTTCCATATATATGGTATTCCCTCATGTATGGTCTTTCCATATATATGGTCTTCCCTTATGTATGGTTTTTCCATATATATGGTATTCCCTTATGTATGGTCTTTCCATATGTATGGTCTTTCCATATGTACGGTCTTCCCTTATGTACGGTTCTTCCATATATATGGTCTTCCTTTATGTATTGTTCTTCCATATATATGGTCTTCCCTTATGTATGGTCTTCCCTTATGTACGGTTCTTCCATATATATGGTCTTCCCTTATGTATGGTTCTTCCATATATATGGTCTTCCCTTATGTATGGTTTTTCCATATGTATGGCATTTCCATATGTATGGTCTTCCCTTATGTATGGTCCTTTTATATGTATGGTCTTCCCATATGTATGGTCTTCCTTTATGTATGGTCCTTCCATATCTACAGTCCTCCCTTATGTATGGTCCTTCCATATCTACAGTCCTCCCTTATGTATGGTCCTTTCATATGTATGGTGTTTCCATATGTATGGTCTTCCCTAATGTATTGTCCTTTCATATGTATGGTCTTTCCATATGTATGGTCTTCCCTTATGTATGGTCCTTCCATATCTACGGTCCTCCCTTATGTTTGGTCTTCCCTTATGTATGGTCCTTCCATATGTATGGTCCTTCCATATGTATGGTCTTTCCATATGTATGGTCTTCCCGTATGTATGGTCCTTTCATATGTATGGTCCTTCCATACGTATGATCTTTCCATATGTATGATCTATCCATATTTATGGTCTTTCCATACGTATGGTCTTTCCGTATTTATGGTCTTTCAGTATGTATGGTCTTTCAATATATATGGTCCTTCCATATGTGAGACAAGGTCAGGGGCGTAGCTACGGAAAGCTCGAGTAGGCCCGTGCCTACACATGATTCTTCAGAAAAAAAAAACCAGCGAAAAAATGTGAAGATATCATAAAATAATCCGGCACATTAAAGAATATAAGGCCCTCATTGGATTCTGTGATTATCCCCACAGATACCGATGAATTATAAACACGGAAGAAGAAACACTGTTTCTATTTTGGCATTTATTTTCTAATTTATATTCTAAGTCTCATTGATGTCCCAAACCCCTCGCCATGAATGTTTGCGCCTGCGGCGCTCCATGTGCCTACACTTCAAATATGCTCTAGCTACGCCCCTGAAGGTTAACACATAAACATAAAAAATTCTTATAAAAGTCTCGCATATTCTGTTAATTTTTTCCCAATGCCTACTATAATAATAGATTTATTGATTGATTTTTGTTTAACGTCACACCACGAATATTTCACATATATGGTGACGGCATCTGCCTGATGCGGGGCATACAAATTTTGACCTTCGCAACGGACCCACCCGAAGCAGTGAGGGATCTTTAACGTGCCATGCATACCACGACACGGGGCCTTGGTTTTTACTGTCTCATCCGAAAGACAGGACACCGGCATGACCAGAGCGGGACTCGAACCCCGGCCTCCCGATCAGGAGACGAGCGCGTTACCACTAGGCCACGCTGGCTTACTCATAAGTTAGAAACATAAGTATCATTTCTATTTCTATATTCAGTTAAGGTATTACATTAATTGATTGATTGATTTTTGATTTACGTCACACCAGGAATATTTCACGTATATGGTGACGGCATCTGCCTGATACGGGACATACAAATTTTGACCTTTGCAACGGACCCACCCGAAGCAGTGAGGGATCTTTATCGTGCCATGCATACCACGACACGGGGCCTCGGTTTTTACTGTCTCATCCGAAAGACAGGACACCGGTATGACCAGAGTGGGAGTCGAACCCCGGCCTCCCGATCAGGAGACGAGCGCGTTACCACTAGGCCACGCCGGCTTGATATTACATTAAATAATACCGTACCTTATTTTATTCCTCTCTTTTTCACTCCCTTCCCTCCAAATTTCAGGGTTTACATTTATCTATGACTGTTGTGAAGCATTACCGATCAGATCTGTGTATTGTTTTTTGATGACTATTATATCTGACGTCATTTCACTTCTCTAAATCTCGCTCCTTAGCACCCCCACTCAGCACCACACCACATACACCAGTGGCGGACCCAGCGCCGACTTTGCCCGGGGGGGGGGTCCGAGGGGCGAGCGAATTTTGTCGATTTTTGACTGTACATACCTTTAAACACTTGTTAGAAGAAGAAGAAGAAGAAGAAGAAGAAGAAGAAGAAGAAGAAGAAGAAGGAGAAGAAGAAGAAGAAGAGAAGAAGAAGAAGAAGAAGAAGAAGAAGAAGAAGAAGAAATAAAAACTACAACAACAACAACACCAAAATATAAAACAAAACAGACCCCTCCCCCTTCTTAAAATACTAATGTCCTATATGTCGCCATATTATACATTAATAGATATTCATAGGCTTTGTCTGTTACGTCACATTAACATTACTCCACGTATTTAATGACGACATCTGCCTGATGTAATACACACAATGCTACATGTATGCAAAGAACCCACAGGAGTAGTGAGGGACGCTTTACGTTCCACCCCTACCGTGACACGTGACCCTATCACATTGACGAGCTACCGGCGTGACTCCAACCCGGGACCTCTCAGTCACGAGCCATATACCTGCTAAGACGGCCTTAAATGTGACTCCAACCCGGGACCTCTCAGTCACGAGCCATATACCTGCTAAGACGGCCTTAAATGTGACTCCAACCCGGGACCTCTCAGTCACGAGCCATATACCTGCTAAGACGGCCTTAAATGTGACTCCAACCCGGGACCTCTCAGTCACGAGCCATATACTTGCTACGACGGCCTTAAATGTGACTCCAACCCGGGACCTGTCAGTCATGAGCCATATACCTGCTACGACGACCTTAAATGACTCCAACCCGGGACCTCTCAGTCAAGAGCCATATACCTGCTACGACTGCCTTAAATGTGACTCCAACCCGGGACCTCTCAGTCAAGAGCCATATACCTGCTACGACTGCCTTAAATGTGACTCCAACCCGGGACCTCTCAGTCACGAGCCATATACCTGCTACGACGGCCTTAAATGTGACTCCAACCCGTGACCTCTCAGTCATGAGCCATATACCTGCTACGACGGCCTTAAATGTGACTCCAACCCGGGACCTCTCAGTCATGAGCCATATACCTGCTACGACGGCCTTAAATGTGACTCCATCCCGGAACCTCTCAGTCATGAGCCATATACCTGCTACGACGGGCTTAAATGTGACTCCAACCCGGGACCTCTCAGTCATGAGCCATATACCTGCTATGACGGCCTTAGATATCATGGTTACAGATAATCTATATGAGTATTCACTAGGGCTGTCTATAATAATTTTCAAATTAAAAGAAATATTTTTCTTTTGAAAATAAAACAAACAAAAACAAAAACAAAACTATAATCAGATGAACAAAAAAAAAAAAAATAAATAGATAAAAACAATAATCCAAAAAATAAACCCCAAATAAATGAAAAACAATCAACCAATAAACTAATAATAAGTAGATTTTCAGGAGTTGGATTTCATACGATTCTTTACTTGATGCCACAGATCTTTTTGTAAAAGTCATTAAAAACATTTTTGAAGATATAAATAATGCTCAACCTGTGGCTGGAATCTTCACCGCTAAGAACATTTATTAAGTGACATGAGTTCTAATTGTCCTCGGCACTTTTAAAGTTCTACTAATTTGTAAACATTAGGATGCTGTGGATAATATCTTTAATATATGAACGGCTTGATACAGAAATGCAAAGACAAAGCAATATGAAAAAAAATTCATGTTAAAATATTGATTTCATATTAGTATCGAGTCTTCTGAAGATGAACTCTATAGGAATATAATCTAGCCCGTATAGTATTAATATTTAATATTAATAACATGTTCCTTTATGCATGTGTAATATATGAATTAAATCACCTGTGATCTATTAATTCAATGTAATTTACCTGTCAATGTTATCCACAGAAAAATCTCCTTCGAATCTGTCTTCCACGTATCCACAAATTCCGTTATGCCCTATGTTTCAAATTAACCCTAACTTAATGACACACAAGAATGTGTGATATTAAAAAGTAAATGTTTTCAAGGTTTCGCACATTTTCGGCTCTTTGTTCTTCAACATAAAAATAATTTTCTATTGTTCCTCTTCCGTAAGTTATTAGATTTAAATCACGTGCGTTATGCGTAGCGCGAGGTGAATAGAATACATACAACTGACCCGTAAGATGGCGTCAAAGACAAAGTAGTTTAGCTGACAAAATTAAAGTCGTCAGAAAATGACTCTACAACTCTTGTCTTTGTCAACAAGTACGGTAACATGATAAGCAGTGCGCCTGGCAGTGTAGTTAACAATATGACTCGCTATCGAGAGATGTGCGGTTCGAATTCCATTCACGATCACCGAATTACACTTAGTCAGTGCTCAGTCGGTACTTAGTTTGTACAAGTTTAGTCTGTGTGTCACTTAGTCCGTGCTCAGTTAGTACTTAGTCTGTACTTGCGGGATACGGAGCCCCGGGTGTAAACTCGAACCCCATTAGCGACCATAGAGGGAGACTTAGTCAATAGTTTGGCCCGTAGTGAAGATGTGTGAGACCTAAACGACATTTGGCAAGCGGGAGGTGGGGGGGAAGGGGGGGGGGGGGGGTTGGAACACAACCTCAGTAATGAAAACAATATTCAATCAATCAATCAATCTTTTTGAAGGACCACAATATATAATAAGACCACAATATATCATGACATCAAAATATATTACGACACCACAATATATCATAACACCACAATATATTATGACACTAAATATATCATAACACCACAATATATCATGACACCACAATATATTTTGACACCACAATATATCATAACACCACAATATATCATAACACCACAATATATTATGACACCACAATATATAATAAGACCACAATATATCATAACACCAAAATATATCATAACGCTACAATATATTATAACACCACAATATATCACAACACCACAATATATTATAACACCACAATATATCATGACACCACAATTTATTACGACACCACAATATATCATAACACTACAATATATTATGACACCAAAATATACCATGACACCAAAATATATCATGACACCACAATTTATTACGACATCACAATATATTATGACACCACAATATATCATAACACCACAATATATCATGACACCACAATACATTATGACACTACAATATGTCATAACACCACAATATATTATGACACCACAATATATTATGACACCACAATATATCATGACACCACAATATATCATGGCACCACAATTTATTACGACACCACAATTTATTACGACACCACAATATATCATGATACCTCAATATATAATGACGCCACAATATATCATAACACCACAATATATTATGACATCACAATATATCATAACACAACAATATATCATGACACCACAATATATCATGACACCACAATATATTATGACACCACAATATATTTTGACACCACAATATATCATGACACCACAATATATCATGACACCACAATTCATTACGACACCACAATATATTTTGACATATTATGACGCCACAATATATCATAACACCACAATATATTATGACATCACTATATATCATAACACAACAATATATCATGACACCACAATTCATTACGACACCACAATATATTTTGACACCACAATATATCATAACACCACAATATATCATGACACCACAATATATCATGACACCACAATTCATTACGACACCACAATATATTTTGACACCACAATATATCATAACGCCACAATATATTATGACACCACAATATATCATAACATCACAATATATCATGACATCACAATATATCTTGACATCACAATGTATCACAACACCACAATATATCATGACACCACAATATATCATGACACCACAATTCATTACGACACCACAATATATTTTGACACCACAATATATCATAACACCACAATATATCATAACACCACAATATATTATGACACCACAATATATCATGACACCACAATATATCATAACACGACAATATATTATGACACCACAATATATTACGACACCACAATATATCATGACATCACAATATATCATGATTCCAACTTTTTGTGTGTATACGGTCATATCACAACACATTTCAACGGGTAACAGAGCCAATTACGACCACGGAGAAGCCGGGGGCTTGTACTCTCCCCCGTACAGAGGGAAAGGGTGTAGAGGAGCTATATGAATACATAACACTGAGATAGATAAAAGAAGGGGGGCGTACATTATAGTAAATTTCATTTCTCAAAACGGCTCAATTGGAATAGCAAATGTAACCTCTGCAAAATATGAGCAAGTTATCTATGGATGTTTGATCGATTTTTGCTGCTTTGTGATATCCTCCTCTATATAATACACTGGGCGTCACTGCTATTCATTCATAATCCCCCCCCCCTCCCCCCCCACACACACACACCTCTTCCCCTCTTTCCTTGTATTACCTGAACGACGAGTTGTTTGTGTATATTATTATGAAGCGAATAGGTATTTAAACACAGGTATCGGCCTGTTCCGCGGATTTTCCACAAAACGAAAGTAGGGAAACGTTAATAAGAACTTGATTTACATTAATGTGTATCACTTCCATGGGTAAATTACAACTAACAGTCAAAATTTATTTTAGCCCCCTCTTCCTTTTTCCTTTCGATATGAAAATATATTTGGACGTTGAGAGTTAAAAGTTGAGGACACTTCTTTGGAAAATAATCACGTGACTAATTTACACTACAATTTAGCGAGGAGAAATTAGGACGGAATCTTTCAACAACACCGTGAAACTTACCACAAGACCTAGTCATCTTTGTAGGTAAGATTTTATTTATATTAAAACCACAGATTTATGAAGCAGGATTCAGTGGCCGATCCAGTAGGTGTCATTAACATTATAAACCATAGGCGTAGGTAGCAGGTGTAAGGAAGAGGAGGGGGGGGGGTGGTTATACACAGTTAGTACTGACCAACAGGCTACTTTCTCTCTGTCGGATCTGTCTATTATGGGGAATTGGATAATGAGTTTTGAAAACTAGCATAAAATCAAGTCAAGGAGTGGATCCAGGACGTGCAGCATGGGTCTTAAAACCGAACGTGTCAGAATGTCTGTATGTATGTATGTATGTATGTATGTGTATGTGCGTGCATGGGAAGGATGGATGGATGGGTGCGTGCGTATGCATGTATGTGTATGCATGTATGTGTATGTATGTATGTGTGTGTAGGTGTGTGTGTGTATGTATGTATGTATGTTATGCATGCATGCATGCATGTATGTATTCATGCATGCATGCATATATCTATGTCGGTAGGTAGGTGGGCGGACGGTCGGGCAGGCAAACAGACACGTACGTATTTGTGTAGGTATGTATGTATGTAGGTATTTTAAGTGAGCATAATACCTAATCATACATTGTCTTAATGTATATCTCATTCCAGCTGCCCGTGTGTATATATCTTTTTTATTTGAAGTGAACTCCCAATCCTGTGCAGTTTACAAAGTCGTTCGAAAGAGTTCTTGTTCAGACTCTACAATAGCAAAGTTGGTATATTTAAGGAAATTGTAAAAAACGTGAAGTCGGACTGACACAGAGAAAGATTTGAGAGATCTTTTCTCTTATTTAAAACATAATGATATTTGTATGTTTGCGTCACGACAGTCATGCAAGTAATGTCACCTCTCTCTCTCTCTCTCTCTCTCTCTCTCTCTCTCTCACTTCACGCCGTAAACTTGTTCCAGACTGGAGCACGATCTGCGACACCAAATCAGCTGGCCTTCATACATCAGGTGCTCTATAACCACTAGTTAAATGATCTGCGACACCAAATCAGCTGGCCTTCATACATCAGGTGCTCTATAACCACTAGTTAAATGATCTGTGCGAACAAAATACTTGGTTTGTAGCCATAGATGAGTGATTTAACTTGTGGGAACGAGGCAGGTAATCATAGGCCACAGTTTGCTAATCTGTGCCTGTGGAATAGAGGTACTTAATGTGTGGCCATAAGTTCGTGGACACCAGATAATACAGTTATTTGCACATGTCCGCCTACAACCACCATAACTAAACATGGTGTGGCAAAAAAGAAGGATCCAACGTGAAACACCATTTTATATCAATACCATGTACGTTGTATCTAACCATACCGTTATCTAATACTATTGTATTATTATACATTATATTATATCATATTATATTGAATTATAGTATAAATAGCTTATGATAATAAGTAAAATACATGTATGAATCATAATTAAAGGATTACAGACATACACTGAGTTTTCCAAATTTTACAGTTTGATGATCAGTAATAATGGCAGAACTTAGTGGTTACCAGAAAGCGGTGCCTTGTGAATTGTGTGGTATCCCAGCAAAATACCAATGCCAGAACTGTGATGACCCTATATGTACAACGTGTAAAGAGAAGCATGAGAAGAAAAAGCCGCATCACAAGTATGTACCCTACTCCCAGAAAGAGCGGACAATGTGTGTGAAACACAATACAGATGAATATATTTATTGGTGTGAATCATGTAGTGAAGTCTGTTGCATAGAATGTGCCGTAACATCACACAAAGGGCACGATATGATCAATATCAAGGACACGCCCCGTGCAAAGAAAGATAGTGTTAGAAAAAACTTACAGGGTCCCTTTAAGGAAAGTTTGACAAAATGGCGAACACTTCTACAGGACGCCAGACAAATGAGACAGGATTATGTAACAAGCATTCAAGAGATTGACGATGACGTAGTAGCCCATGCTAGCCTAATTCATGCAGCGGTAGATGAGAACTTGACAAAGGTACGCAAAGAGCTTCGGAAAATCAAAAATTCAACGAAAGCTTTCCTTCAGATACAGGCACAGTCTATCAATGATACATATGAGAGATTACAAGAAATTATCAACAGATTAGATGATGCACAAAAAGTGAACGATATTCGACAGTTGGAATGCACACTTGAAATCGATGACATAACGGCTTTTCCAACACTCACCCGACATTCACTTCCAAGCTATAACCCTGGTCAAATCAATGATCAGATTATCATGACCATGATCGGGAGTCTGACCACTACAGTACAGAATATAAATAAGGATGAATCAAGCAGTATAGCGGATGTAACACCTAGACCTTTACCACAGTCGCCCCCGACCACCACAACGTTATTAGTCACGCCAGCGGTATTGTCATCCTTTAATCCTGGATATAGTGATCCATACATCGCCTGTACCACATCACCAGGTCAGGCCTGGGTGGCGACTGGTGATAAACGTGTAAAGCTAATGAACCGCCACGGCAAGAAGAAAGATAGCATCAGCACTGATTTCGTATTCAATGACGTCACAGTTACATTATTAGGAGACATCCTCTTTAGCGACCCTGACAATAACCGTATTGTCTCAGCCTCAAAGGGGGTGACGTCATGGAGATTTACGACGTTATTATCTACACAGTACGAACCGTGTGGAATCTGCTGCTTACGTAATGGTGACGTCGTCGTGACGTATCCTTGGGATGAACACAAAGTCATCCAGTACAATATGGCGGGGGACATTACACACGAGTTTGATCAAAGTTTGTTCACATTCCCAGGTAGACTAGCAGTGAATGCTCTCAACGATGACCTGTATGTGTGTGACCGCGACAAACACAGCGTATTAACATTTGGGACAGACCATAGTTTACGTTACGAGTATACAGGGTCCGATACCGAATCATTCCGCCCATGGGACGTCTGTACTGATAGTAGTGGCCGCGTCCTCGTCACCAACTATAAGAAAAACAGAATACATATCCTGGACAAAGATGGAAAGTTTATCCGGTATCTACAACCTCATGGATTGACGAAACCATGGTACATTGATGTGCACAGTGAGGGAAACGTGTGGATCGGGGAACTAAATGGAGGACAAGTGAAAATTGTAAAATACCAATGAACGGAAAATATCGATCCAAAGGAATATGTGGGGACTAACACTATATAAGTAGTGTCATTATATCAGGACAATTACAGCACTTGTATCAAAATGATTATGTATTCTTGAACTGTCATGTTTCTATTAGCTCTCTGGGCTTAAGTGGCACATTTTTTACTTCTTTTCGGCAACTGCTGCACAACATATCAGTAAAATGTACAGGAAGTAATTTATCAAGATCATGTACCAAAATTGTATCCTTTTTACCCGATTTGCCATTCAAGATGGCTGCCAAGAGCTATGATGGGCTGATATATTTTTCGAATTTTTTCATTAACCACTTTACAGAATGTTATCAAGTCTTATAGAAAGTAATTACTGAATGTGCTAATAGACTTCTACCAAATAAGCTTCGCCGACCTTTATAATCCGCCAGGCGGCGCTTATGTACTATGAGTTAGAAACGACGTTGAAGGTTAGCAACCATATCACGTCGAAAGAACTTTTCATTTTTGTTTGAATACGTTTCCTCCCTTAACATCAGAACTGCAGTTAATGGGGGCGAAGTCCATTGAACTGTCATTTATCTGTGAATAAGCAAATTGTGCTCAGGTGAGCGAAATAGGCCTACATGGGCCTCTTGTTCTGATAACTATCTGGGCTTGAAATCGGTATTGTGACTATACAAATAATAAAAAGATAAATAAATAACTCGTATAAAATATTTGTTTTAGCAGCAGTTTTAACATATCACAAGAAAACTTTGCTATAGATTTCAGGCTATAGATAATATCTCTCCCTAACATAACATAGTATTCGTCAGTGAAATTCTACTATGGCGCATACAATATGCAATCATTAACAACCTACTGTCCGCGCCACTCACTCTGGAAACTAGAAAATCTGGATTTTCAGTTATTCATCTTCAGAATAATTTCAAAAAGGCAACACCCTTCGATAGATCTTGTTTAGTCGTAACTTTTGGTGTATGCTATATGTTTGTATGAAAAAGCGTTCATATTTTATGGAAAAAATCAATTTTAGATAGGGCGATTTTCAGGTTAAATTTTGACGTGACGTCGCCAAGTTTCCCAAAGACTCAATGTTAAACATCGGCGACGTCACGTCAAAATTAACATAGAAAACGCCCTATCTAAAATGATTTTTTCCCTATAAAATACGAATGCTTCTTCGTAGAAACATATACCATACACCAAAAGTTACGACTAAACAAGATCTGTCTATTGATATTAATTTTGTAAAACTATTTTAAAGATAAATAAGTGAAAATCCAGATTTTCCGGTTTACGAAGTGAGTGGCGAGAACAGTAGGGTAAAAACACTAACGGCAGATAACTCACTACAACAACAAAGCAAAAGATTTTAGTTTGCATTTCAATGTAAACATCTTTTAACAATCAGCAAATTTTGCATTTAGAATTTCTTAAAACACTTTTAAAATTTACTTTTATTATTATCATAGTAACATTTCATTATTATCATTTGTTTTCCATCGTTTATGTTGACACTGTTATTCAAAAATGTGTTACTCATAATGAACAGGAATACTTTAAATCCTAAATTTATGTTGCGCACTCGGAATATTTATATATACGCCGTAATCTTAAAAGATACTGATAATTTGTGTCAATCATATATTATATGTTATATTATATGTTATATTATATGTTATATTCCATAAGACAGACAAGTAAAATAAAAATTCGTACACAATAT
This sequence comes from Pteria penguin, assembly GCA_035048485.1. Classification (NCBI taxonomy): domain Eukaryota; kingdom Metazoa; phylum Mollusca; class Bivalvia; order Pterioida; family Pteriidae; genus Pteria; species Pteria penguin. The sequence continues at coordinate 3,117,957 of CM068593.1, read as the reverse complement.
ACCAAAGGCGTGCTAACAGATAGTAAAAGACATTTTATTTTGAAAAGCTATTGCTTTTTTATATTTATGCATGGTAAGTAAAAAAAGGAAGAAGTACCGAAGGGCAAACCATATCTCATAGTCCAGGGAATAAAAGGACAATATCGTGTATAGTGTGATTTTCAGACAAATGCGAACCCCAATAAAATCGAGGTGAGACCAGGTGCCCGGGAAGGGTAAGCGTCCCCTGGTTGCATGCAACGCCCATCTCAAATGTCTATTCAAGTCGAAGAAGTAAATACATAAATATACACGTACAAACCCCTGAAGGAGACAAGAACACGAAGTCAAATTATTCCGCCAACAAAATAACTTAATACATAGTACTGTTTTGAATTACATTCCGATTTTTTTTCAATGCTTGATCGTAGAAATCATACCCCAGTGAGCAAACTGTCAATTTCCATTTTGACTTTAGCATGTATGATTGCATTCTCCGCTGACAGAGGAACTCGACTTGGATTTTACACTTCAATTCCAGTTTATACAACTGGATACAATATTGAGAATGATGATAATACTGTCAAATTGTAAAACTGTAGTTATGAAATTGTAGTAAAGTTCCTATATAATAGGAAAGTTGGAAAGCTGTTCTTCATAGGCTATGCTATTTAAACGTTAGGATAATGTGACAAACAATTGTACATCAAATCTTAGGAACTGGGTCCGGCGCCATAAACCGATAAAATACTTAAGTCAATTATTTCATTTTATTCCATTATCAAATGTTCAAATAAATTGTCATACAGAATAGTTTATTTCTATTCTTCAATAAAATAAAACTCAATAAAATCCAAATCCCAGTTATTAATTCATGTTGAACAGGTCTTAGTCCTGGAAATTATGACTTAAGTATTTTCTCAGTTTATGGCGCAGGACCCTGATCATTTCACCTGCTGAGCCTCGATGTCTCAATTGACGTGATGGATACAATAGGACTCGAACTCTGAACCTTTGAGTTACAAGCCATACAATTCATCTACTGAGTCTAAACGGGTTGCGCCGACGATCCGGGTTCGATTCCTGGGTTGTGCTACTATGTTTAAGAGGTTGGTAACCTCCTGCTGCCATGTCGCAATAATTGAAATATTGTTGAAAGCGACGTAAAACACCAATCAACCAACCAACTCACCGCCTCAATAGAAATGATGGATATCATATCACTTAACGAGTCCGTTCTCGGTACGAGTTTTAAAGCGCTGCGCAAGTTTTAGCGCATGCCGATCTTTTGTAATCGTTAAAATAGTCGGCGTCTTAAAAACATTAATAATATTAAAAACTTATCAACAAATTATAAAACCAGCATAGTTTAACCGAAATGTATCTACCCAACATTAATATATCGAAATTAATTCCCATAATATCTGATTACGACATTTCAAAACGTTAAAAATAGTGGGGTTTTTTTTAGATTTTCTCCCAAAATTGAACCAAGCGGTGAATTTTTCTACAATTCTCTGAAAATTATTTTTATTTAGCATCTCATCACTGACGAAAAAATGATCAATTTTCCTATAGTAGTTTTTGAGATATTTTTACCCAGAACGGCCTCGTTAAAGTTAATGATGTTCACTTTTTCTATATAATCATATGTATGCTAAAATAAGAGAGCGTCCTGGAATGGAGGTCACTTTTCTCAAAATGTATAATATAAGGCAGCGTGTTTTTGGAAAGTATTATTAACTGTCATATCAGTAATAGAGAATCAGCATTAATTAGTCCCCTACCGGCATCGCCGAAGGGGACTGTAGGTTTGCACTCCGTCCGTCTGTCCGTCAGTCACACTCACGTTTTCCGGACTTTTTTTCTAAACGCTTGTAGATATTCATCCAATTTTTTGGTGTGTGAGTATACCACCATGAGTTACAGATCAAGTTCGAGTTTCGTTTCGGTCCACAGATTTTTGACGGAATTACGGCCCTTGTAATAAGAAAATTTCTTTAAAATGGCAGTTTTCCGGACTTTTTTTCTAAACGCTTGTAGATATTCATCCAATTTTTGGTGTGTGAGTATACCACCATGAGTTACAGATCTAGTTCGAGTTTCGTTACGGTCCACTGATTTTTGACGGAATTACGGCCCTTGGAATTAGAAAATTTCTTTAAAATAGCAGTTTTCCGGACTTTTTTTTCTAAATGCTTGTAGATATTCATCCAATTTTTGGTGTGTGAATCTACCACCATGAGTTACAGATCAAGTTCGAGTTTCGTTTCGGTCCACTAATTTTTGACGGAATTGCGGCCCTTGGAATCAGAAAATTTCTTTAAAATAGCAGTTTTCCGGACTTTCTTTCTAAACGCTTGTCGATATTCATCCAATTTTTGGTGTGTGAGTATACCACCATGAGTTACAGATCAAGGTCGAGTTTCGTTACGGTCCACTGGTTTTTGACGGAATTACGGCCCTTGGAATTAGAAAATTTCTTTAAAATGGCAGTTTTCCGGACTTTTTTTCTAAATGCTTGTAGATATTCATCCAATTTTTGGTGTGTGAGTATACCACCATGACTTACAGATCAAGTTCGAGTTCCGTTTCGGTCCACTGATTTTTGACGGAATTACGGCCCTTGGAATCAGAAAATTTCTTTAAAATAACAGTTTTCCGGACTTTCTTTCTAAACGCTTGTAGATACTCATCCAATTTTTGGTGTGTGAGTACACCACCATGAGTTACAGATCAAGTTCGAGACAGTTCTAGTTTTCATCATCATCAAAGGTTAACTTGCTGGCAGCCTGAAAGACAGTATGGTGTGTGTGTGTGTGTGTGTGTGTGTGTGTGTGTGTGTGTGTGTGTGTGTGTGTGTGTGTGTGTGTGTGTAGGTGTGTGAGTGTGCGTGTGTGTGTGTGTGTGTGTTGGGGGTCCTAGTTTTCCATTTGCCGGTAGGGGACTTAGTCCTGCCTAAGCAATACTTTCAGAATGCTTGTTTAATTAGGTTCACGGAATAAACGTAAATAACGTGGATTTTATTTTTAACAATCAAATTATTTATTTAGTTATTTATTTATTTACCTGACTATCTATATTATTACTTATTGATTTTAAAACATACGACCTTATTAAACAATAATTGTAAACCTAATTCTCCCTTGTTCCAAGGAATCGTGTGAGTGTGTATTTTTACTTATCTACTTTATTTTACTATTATCATTGTTTACTTACTTATTTATATATATTTTTAATTATTTGTAGACAGATATTATTGCTTCTCTTCTATTATTTTAGCTCGAGGGGTGGGGTCACCTCACGAGAATCTGTGTTTCACAATAGAAGGAAAATACCGTGGGCTTAGTAACAGGGGTTAGGGAGGGGAAGACTTTAGCTCCCCCAATATTTTCACCGAAAATGATGTCATAGAGAAAGTTGTTATCACATTAATAAGACAAAATGACTGTTTTCTCGTATTTGTACGCAATATGGTGAAGTGGCGACAACTTCATTTGGCATTACTTCAGTCTACTAATAGAGTACTTTTAGATGATAAGTTTATAGTTTCAGAGCACAAATTTTGGTTCTTGAAATTAATCCCTCCCCCCATTATGAAATTGCTTACTAGGCCACTGTAATACGAAAAGAGTTGGCGCTTTTTAGGACGTTGTATAGACATGTACTCATTGTAAGAAAGACAACTCGATGTTAGATAAATCCTTGGCAAACCATACTACGTTTTCGTGTTTGACAGTAATATTAAAAGATCAAAGTGAGTGAGTGAGTGAAATTTTGTCCGTTCATCCCCAGTGAATTTTCCAAGCGGGGTTCAATACATGTTTTTGTAAGTAAGATTAGTTATTTTACATATGAAAATGTAAGAGTGTACCACTCGGGATTCGCGCATGTTACAAATCACCTTCCCTGTCCTAGGCATTAAAGTTTTTAGGAAAGCCCAACTATTTAACAAAAAGCTTTTGGCTATCTTATCGCTTACGCCTCTTCAATACCTTCTCGATTTTCCACAAATGATTTCCATTTATTATTATATTTTTAAAAAGATACTTCGTCATCGCATTGCTGTGCTGAATATTTTAATCTAATTCTCCTCACAATCTCTTTGAAATGCGCGCTTCGTTCTTGACATTCTGACAAAGTAAACTTTCCTTAATTTAATTTTTAATGACATTTTTCTGAAACTTTGTACGTCCATGTACATTCTCTTCCGTAACATGACTTCGTTTGATCGATTAACTTCTGCAAGACATAAACTGTATAAGGATCTAAGCGGTCTATTATTATAATGCCACTCTATATCTTGCAATACCAGTATAACCAAATATAGGTAGGTGATATTAAAAAATAGATTTACATGTGGTATAAATTTAAGATTTATACATGAGTATTTCCATTGCTACTAAATAGTGATGAACCAATTGTCGTCGATAATCGATTGTCGATCGCTAAAAGTTTTCCGATTCCGATTATCGATTCCAATTCCTCATAATCGATTGTCGCTGAGAGGAAAAATAAGATCATTCAAAACGCACTAAACTCTGCGGGTAGTGGCTATTAATTTTACACGACGGTCGTGTGCACCTAATTGAAACAGCTATTTACACGACGGTCGTGTACCTAAAGTGGTACAGCTATTTACACGATCGTTGTACGTGTTATTTATGTACATAAATGTACGTTACCTAAGTAGATGACGGGTACATAACCAGCCGGCTTTACATTTGTTACGTCGAAATACTTGTAAGCTCTTCTACGTTCGCATATATTTAGGTCACAAATAAAGTTTCTGTATGAAACTTCCCCAGCATTAGTTTGGGCACAAGAGGCCTAGACAGGGAGTCTATTAGGTACACTACACATGTAGCATGACCGTCGTGTAAATAGCCACTGCATTCTCCCTCAGCTATTTACACGACCGACGTGTATATAGAAATTCCAGTTTACGTACACGACCGTCGTGCGAATAGCTTCGGCCTAAACTGCACGCGAATTATTTCGAATATCATTGTCTAATACTAACAAGAAGGAGACTAAAACCAACGACAACACTGAATCGGTCAAATCAATCAGATTTGCTATAAGATCTATTCTTGAAGTCGGCGTGACGTCACTGTCCATATTGGTCTAGGTAGATACTCGAGGAGTCTGGCAATGACATTTGGGGTAAAACTCGGGGTTTATCATTAACGTTAATACAAATTTAAGCTTTCCTGTATCAATTCTGAAGGGGTTCACTTATAAAACACGATCAGAAATGTATAAAACATATATTCAAAATTTACTTGTTTGAATGACAAAATATTTTAATTATTCCTTTTTACCAAAATTTCTCTCGGAACGCGCCTTGGTCTGTATGATAAAGTCCAATGCTCTATCCCAAATGTCCCGAATACTCGTTATCAAATACCCGGATGTCCGACTTTGAAAATTATTTGTCAAACTCCAAATTTTAAAGAATATGGATATCCGATTTAAATCGATAATCGATCGGTTTACCTTTTCCGATTATCTTCCGATTATCGATTCTTAAATCAATTCCGATGTACAACACTACTACTAAACAATAGAAAACGATAGATTACTAACGATCATTCGTATTATAAAAAGCGATTGTGATATATTTTAAGAGAATTAAAAAAGGAGAAAAAAAAACAATGTAGAGAACAATAGACACCGTCACAATGCGGAAGTGTAGAAATTCTATAAATAGATGTCAGCAAATACAATAGAAGGTGTAATATAACAAAGACTGGGGATTAAAGTCAAGTGTATAAACAATAAATGCACATACTCAATAGGGGTCATAACAATAGAGGATGTGTATCTCCAAAAATAGCACGACATGTCTAAACACTGCTCAACATAATACAGGGCACAAACAATAGATTATGGGTGACCCGTGCATGTAGATCCTGACTGGTCTGACTGACGAAATAGTGGCCCGAGAGGTGTGACTAGTGACATCCTGGTCCATCCCGGCTGGTCCGACTGGTGACATATTGGTACGAGATATTCTGGCTGTTCCCACCAGTGGCATACTACTCTTGAGAGATCCCGGCTGGTTTAACCAGTAACACCCTGGTCCGAGAGATCCCGACTGGTTCAACCGGTAACACACTGGCCCAACATATCCTGGCTGGTCTGACCAGTGACATACTGATCCGAGAGATAGCGGCTGCTTTAACTGATGACTGTTCCAAAAAGATCCCGACTGGGAATGCGTACGGGTTCAAGTGATCCTGGCTGGTCCAACCAGTGACATTCTGATCAGAAATATCCGACTGGTAATGCGATGACGTACTGGTCTGAGAGATCCCGGCTGGCCAATCCAGTGACTGACTGGTCCAAGAGATTCTGGCTGGTCCGGCCGCTGACACACTGGTCCAAGTGATCCCGGCTGGTCAGACCGGTGAGACACTGGTCCAAGAGATTCTGGCTGGCCCGACCGCTGTCATACTGTTCCAAGTGATCCCGGCTGGTCAGACCGGTGGGACACTGGTCCAAGAGATTCTGGCTGGTCCGACCGCTGACATAATGGTCCAAGTTATCCCGGTTGGTCAGACCGGTGATATATTGTTCTAAGAGATTCGGCTGGTCTGTCTAACTGGTCCGAGAGCTAGAGACTAGTGCTATGCTGATCAAAAGATCTCGGCTGGTCGAAAGATGACATATTGGTCCTAAAAATCATGGCTCGTCCGAACGGTGATATACCGGTCCAAGAGATTCTTGCTGGTCCGACTGATGACATATTAGTCCGACAGATTCCGGCTGGTTCCACCAGTGATTCGTTGGTGTCTTGTCTCAAAACAGAGAAACGAGACAACGTTTCACATAAAAGATTAATAGGATCTTGCACCATGCTACGGAAGAGACAAAGAAATCTCAATCCGAATGCCCATGTCGAGTGATATCCATGACGAGGCTTGCCGAGTCATGGATATCAATCGGCATGGGCACGAGGATTGAGATTTCTTTGTCACTTCCGTAGCATGGTGTTTGATCCTTTTTCTCACACGTGTTAAAATTGTTTTCACATACCATAGTCAAAGAAAGGTAACTCTTATGTAATAATACTAATACCGGAACTTCCGGTTTTAGCTCTCTCATGCCTAGACAGAGATAAAAATATCTCTTCCAGGAAAAATTGAGGATTTTTCAGTCGAAAGTGTGAGAAAAGTAAATGCACTAGAAACTTCGGGTTCGGACCTGACTGCTGACTCGTTTCTGCATCTCCGCCCTCAGGCAGGCGTTATATAAATGACCCTTCACATCTCCGCCCTCAGGCAGGCGTTATGTAAATGACCCTTCACATCTCCGCCCTCAGGCAGGCGTTATATAAGTGACCCTTCACATCTTCAGCTTCTTCTAATGCTCTCATCATCATCATTGGCCGACATATGCTGGGTTCGAGTCAAACTACTAGCATATGGGTATTTTTCATTTGGGACTGTACAAACAAGATTCAGTGCCAAATCTAGCTGTTCCATTGAATAAGTTCTCCAGTGTTTCAATGAATAAAAACATTTGTCGCTTGGTCTTGTTCCATCTAACCCTAACCATCAATGATTGTGTGTGTATTTGTGTGCTATTTTATACGTTTGTGTGCGTTTGTGTACGCTGTGTGCTTTTGTGTGATTTCTCTGTTGTTTGTAACGGAGAATGGAGTTGGGCATAGTTTAAGGGTATTTAAGAGAAATAGGCGAGGGGGGATTGAAATGCTACGGATTCATTACGTAGTGGTTGGTATAGTACAAGAAGAGGGGTATGATTTGTGTTTGCATGTGAATCATTAATATACACCGGAAAACCCATTGGTGGTGGTGGTAACCCATCAAAGTTTATTTCAGTCCCCTAGTAAACTTCTCACTTCGGTTTGAACTTCTTAAGGTAAAAAGAGTATAGACACTATCTTGATAATAACCACGTGACCAGGTTACCCACTCATTAAGCAAGAAGAGAGAAGGACGGAAACAATGCAATACGGTTTCTTAGTTTCCTATGTACAGTGATAACTCTAAAGAGCTGAACATAAAATCAGCATGTATCATTGACAAGAGAGATAGAAGACATCTGACAAAGCTGTATGACACAAATCACCAGAGACATGCACACAAAAAACCCCGGAGTTCAGTCAAAACTTAGATATTTCTGAGGTAAGACATGATATACATTAATATAGATTTGATCAATGCTAGGGTTGACGGAATAAAGAAGGATTCAGTGGCGATTCAGCATTTAAAAAAGTTTTAATCAGTAGGAGTTTGAAGTAAGTGTAATGGGTACTGAGAGCGGGTTGCTATGGACATTTGTGGCTGAAGATAACGATCAATTCGTCAAAACATTCCTTTATTTTTGTTATACATAGCATTTGTTCTATTACCACAGGCGACTGAATTCAGATTGTGTAGGGGCTCCCTATTTGACTGCAAACTAAACTTTTCTTATTTAACATATGCCTCTACTAAAAGACACTTACTCAGTAAAACTAGTAGCACTTCGTCATTCCATTTTTCATTCAAGTAATTTTCATATTCATCTTTCAGTTTTCTCAAGGTGTATAATTGTCTAGTAATATGATCCTCGACGATTTTATATCCCAATAAATTATAGATTTATGTATTTAAATTATAATTTATTTGACTACAATAGACTATCAATAAAATTTATTGATATGATCATTATAATTTATTGTTCTGTATTTTACAGTTTGATTATCGATAGTTATGGCAGAAGTTTGTGATTACCAGAGAGCGGTGCCTTGTGAATTTTGTGATAACCCAGCTAAATACCAATGCCAGAACTGTGACGACCCTTTATGTACAACGTGTAAAGAGAAGCATGAGAAGAAAAAGCCGCATCACAAGTATGTACCCTACTCCCAAAAAGAACGAATAAGGTGTACGAAGCACAGTGGACATAAATACATGTATGTGTGTGAGAGATGTAAGAAACCATGTTGCGCAGAATGTGCTGTAACATCACACAAAGGGCATGATATGATTAATATCGAGGAAGCGCTCCGTGCAAAGAAAGATACCGTTAGAAAAAGCTTATATGGTCCCTTTAAGCAAAGTTTGACAAAATGGGTAGCAATTCTTCATGAAGCCAGACAAATGAGGCAAGACTATACAGCAAGCATTCAGAAGATTGACGATGACGTAGTTGCCCATGCTAGCCGAATTCATGCAGCGGTAGATGAGAACTTAGTAAAAGTGCGCAACGAGCTCCGGAAAATCCAAACATCAACGGAAGCATTGCTTCAGTCACAAGAACAGACAATCAATAATGCATATGAGAGTTTCCGAGAAATTACCAACAGATTAGATGACCTACAAGACGGTAACGACATCCGTTTGTTGGACTGCACATTTGAACTCGATGATATGGCAGCTCTTCCAACACTTACTTTTTATTCACCTCCAAACTATAACCCTGGTCAAATCAATGACCAAACTATCATGGCCATGATAGGGGACCTGACCACTACAATACAGAGTATGAAGAATGATCAAACAAATACAGCGGATGTAACACCTAGAGCTTTATCACAGTCATCCACGACCCCTACAGAATTATTATCCACACCAACCTTCGTATCCTCTTTTAATCCTGGGTATAATTATCCATACATCGCCTGTACCAGATCACCAGGTCTAGCTTGGGTGAGGACCGGTGATACACAGCTGCAGCTAATGGACTGTGAAGGCACAGTGAAAGATACCATTAGCACTAAATTTTGGTTCAATGACGTCATGGTTACTACATTAGGAAATATCCTCTTTAGTGACGAAGACAAAAAACGTATTGTGTCAGCGTCAAAGGATGTGACGTCATGGAGTTTCACGCGGTTACTATCTACACAGTACAGACCTTGTGGAATCTGCTGCTTGCGTAATGATGACGTCGTCGTGACGTATCCTTGGGATGAACACCGCGTCATCCAGTACAATAAGGCGGGGGACATTACACACGAGTTTGATCAAAGCTTATTCACATTCCCAGGTAGACTAGCAGTGAATGCTCTCAACGATGACCTGTATGTGTGTGACCGTGACAAACACAAAGTATTAACATTTGGGACAGACCATAGTCTACGTTACCAGTATACAGGGTCCGATACCGATTGATTCCAACCGTGGGATGTGTGTACTGATAGCAGTGGACGAGTCTTAATCAACGATTATGAGAAAAACAGGATACATATCCTGGACAAAGATGGAAAGTTTATCCGGTATCTTCAACCTCCTGGATTGACGAAACCATGGTACATTGATGTGCACAGTGAGGGAAATGCGTGGATCGGGGAACTAAATGGCAGACAAGTGAAAATTGTAAAATACCAATGAATGTGACGGAAAATATCGATCCAAAGGAATATGTGGTGACTAACAGTTTACAAGTAGTGTCATTATATCAGGACAATTACAGCACTTGTATCAAATTGATTATGTAATCTTTTAATTGTCATGTTTCTATTAGCTCTCTGGGCTTGAGTGGCACATTTTTGACTTCTTTTCGGCAACTGCTGCACAACGTATCAGTAAAATGTACAGGAAGTAATTTATCAAGGTCATGTACCAAAATTGTATCCTTTTTACCCGATTTGCCATTCAAGATGGCTGCCAAGAGCTATGATAGGCTGATATATTTTTCGAATTTTTTCATTAACCACTTTACAGAATGTTATCAAGTCTTATATAAAGTAATTACTGAAAGTGCTAATAGACTTCTACCAAATAAGCTTCGCCGACCTTTATAATCCGCCAGGCGGCGCTTATGTACTATGAGTTAGAAACGACGTTGAAGGTTAGCAACCATATCACGTCGAAAGAACTTTTCATTTTTGTTTGAATACGTTTCCTCCCTTAACATCAGAACTGCAGTTAATGGGGGCGAAGTCCATTGAACTGTCATTTATTTGTGAATAAGCAAATTGTGCTCAGGTGAGCGAAATAGGCCTACATGGGCCTCTTGTTCTGATAACTATCTGGGCTTGAAATCGGTATTGTGACTATACAAATAATAAAAAGATAAATAAATAACTCGTGTAAAATATTTGTTTTAGCAGCAGTTTTTAACATATCACAAGAAAACTTTGCTATAGATTTCAGGCTATAAATAATATCTCTCCCTAACATAACAGAGTATTCGTCAGTGAAATTCTACTATGGCGCATACAATATGCAATCATTAACAACCTACTGTCCGCGCCACTCACTCTGGAAACTGGAAAATCTGGATTTTCAGTTATTCATCTTCAGAATAATTTCAAAAAGGCAACACCCTTCGATAGATCTTGTTTAGTCGTAACTTTTGGTGTATGCTATATGTTTGTATGAAAAGGCGTTCATATTTTATGGAAAAAATCAATTTTAGATAGGGCGATTTTCATGTTAAATTTTGACGTGACGTCGCCAAGTTTCCCAAAGACTCAATATTAAACATCGGCAACATCACGTCAAAATTAACATAGAAAACGCCCCATCTAAAATGATTTTTTCCCTATAAAATATGAATGCTTCTTTGTAGAAACATATAACATACGCCAAAAGTTACGACTAAACAAGATCTGTCTATTGATATTAATTTTGTAAAACTATTTTAAAGATAAATAAGTGAAAATCCAGATTTTCCGGTTTACGAAGTGAGTGGCGAGAACAGTAGGGTAAAAACACTAACGGCAGATAACTCACTATAACAACAAAGCAAAAGATTTTAGTTTGCATTTCAATGTAAACATCTTTTAACAATCAGCAAATTTTGCATTTAGAATTTCTTAAATCACTTTTAAAATTTACTTTTATTATATTCATAGTAACATTTTATTTTTATCATTTATTTTCCATCGTTTATGTTGACACTGTTATTCAAAAATGTGTTACTCATAATGAACAGGAATACTTTAAATCCTAAATTTATGTTGCGCACTCGGAATATTTATATATACGCCGTAATCTTAAAAGATACTGATAATTTGTGTCAATCATATATTATATGTTATATTATATGTTATATTATATGTTATATTATATGTTATATTATATGTCATATTATATGTTATATTATATGTTATATTATATGTTATATTATATGTCATATTCCATAAGACAGACAAGTAAAATAAAAGTTCGTACACAATATACCAAAGGCGTGCTAACAGATAGTAAAAGACATTTTATTTTGAAAAGCTATTGCTTTTTTATAGTTATGCATGGTAAGTAAAAAAGGAAGAAGTACCGAAGGGTAAACCATATCTCATAGTCCAGGGAATAAAAGGACAATATCGTGTATAGTGTGATTTTCAGACGAATGCGAACCGAAATAAAATCGAGGTGAGACCAGGTGCTCGGGAAGAGTAAGCGTCCCCTGGTTGCATGAAATGCCAATCTCAAATGTCTATTCAAGTCGAAGAAGTAAATACATAGATATACACGCACAAACACATGAAGGAGACAAGAACACGAAGTCAAATTATTCCGGCAACAAAATAACTTAATACATAGGCCTAGTACTGTTTTGAATTACATTCCGATTTCTTTTCAATGCTTGATCGTAGAAATTATACCCCAGTGAGCAAACTGTCAATTTCCATTTTGACTTTAGCATGTATGATTGCATTCTCCGCTGACAGAGGAACTCAACTTGGATTTTACACTTCAATTCCAGTATATACAATTGGATACAATATTGAGAATGATGATAATACTGTCAAATTGTAAAACTGTAGTTATGAAATTGTAGTAAAGTTCCTATATAATAGGAAAGTTGGAAAGCTGTTCTTCATAGGCTATGCTATTTAAACGTTAGGATAATGTGACAAACAATTGTACATCAAATCTTAGGAACTGGGTCCGGCGCAATAAACCGATAAGATACTTAAGTCAATTATTTCATTTTATTCCATTATCAAATGTTCAAATAAATTGTCATACAGAATAGTTTATTTCTATTCTTCAATAAAATAAAACTCAATAAAATCCAAATCCCAGTTATTAATTCATGTTAAACAGGAAATTATGACTTAAGTATTTTCTCAGTTTATGGCGCAGGACCTTGATCAATTCACCAGCCTCGATGTCTCAATTGACGTGATGGATACAATAGGACTCGAACTCTGAACCTTTGAGTTACAAGCCATACAATTCATCTACTGAGTCTCAACGGGTTGCGCCGACGATCCGGGTTCGATTCCCGGGTTGTGCTACTATGTTTAAGAGGTTGGTAACCTCCTGCTGCCATGTCGCAATAATTGAAATATTGTTGAAAGCGACGTAAAACACCAATCAACCAACCAACTCACCGCCTCAATAGAAATGATGGATATCATATCACTTAACGAGTCCGTTCTCGGTACGAGTTTTAATGCGCTGCGCAAGTTTTAGCGCATGCCGATCTTTTGTAATCGTTAAAATAGTCGGCGTCTTAAAAACATTAATAATATTAAAAAGTTATCAACAAATTATAAAACCAGCATAGTTTAACCGAAATGTATCTACCCAACATTAATATATCGAAATTAATTCCCATAATATCTGATTACGACATTTCAAAACGTTAAAAATAGTGGGGTTTTTTTAGATTTTCTCCCAAAATTGAACCAAGCGGTGAATTTTTCTACAATTCTCTGAAAATTATTTTTATCTAGCATCTCATCACTGACGAAAAAATGATCAATTTTCCTATTGTAGTTTTTGAGATATTTTTACCCAGAACGGCCTCGTTAAAGTTAATGATGTTCACTTTTTCTATATAATCATATGTATGCTAAAATAAGAGAGAGTACTGGAATGGAGGTCACTTTTCTCAAAATGTATAATATAAGGCAGCGTGTTTTTGGAAAGTATTATTAACTGTCATAGCAGTAATAGAGAATCAGCATTAATTAGTCCCCTACCGGCATCGCCGAAGGGGACTGTAGGTTTGCACTCCGTCCGTCTGTCCGTCAGTCACACTCACGTTTTCCGGACTTTTTTTCTAAACGCTTGTAGATATTCATCCAATTTTTTGGTGTGTGAGTATACCACCATGAGTTACAGATCAAGTTCGAGTTTCGTTTCGGTCCACAGATTTTTGACGGAATTACGGCCCTTGTAATAAGAAAATTTCTTTAAAATGGCAGTTTTCCGGACTTTTTTTCTAAACGCTTGTAGATATTCATCCAATTTTTGGTGTGTGAGTATACCACCATGAGTTACAGATCTAGTTCGAGTTTCGTTACGGTCCACTGATTTTTGACGGAATTACGGCCCTTGGAATTAGAAAATTTCTTTAAAATAGCAGTTTTCCGGACTTTTTTTTCTAAATGCTTGTAGATATTCATCCAATTTTTGGTGTGTGAATCTACCACCATGAGTTACAGATCAAGTTCGAGTTTCGTTTCGGTCCACTAATTTTTGACGGAATTGCGGCCCTTGGAATCAGAAAATTTCTTTAAAATAGCAGTTTTCCGGACTTTCTTTCTAAACGCTTGTCGATATTCATCCAATTTTTGGTGTGTGAGTATACCACCATGAGTTACAGATCAAGGTCGAGTTTCGTTACGGTCCACTGGTTTTTGACGGAATTACGGCCCTTGGAATTAGAAAATTTCTTTAAAATGGCAGTTTTCCGGACTTTTTTTCTAAATGCTTGTAGATATTCATCCAATTTTTGGTGTGTGAGTATACCACCATGACTTACAGATCAAGTTCGAGTTCCGTTTCGGTCCACTGATTTTTGACGGAATTACGGCCCTTGGAATCAGAAAATTTCTTTAAAATAACAGTTTTCCGGACTTTCTTTCTAAACGCTTGTAGATACTCATCCAATTTTTGGTGTGTGAGTACACCACCATGAGTTACAGATCAAGTTCGAGACAGTTCTAGTTTTCATCATCATCAAAGGTTAACTTGCTGGCAGCCTGAAAGACAGTATGGTGTGTGTGTGTGTGTGTGTGTGTGTGTGTGTGTGTGTGTGTGTGTGTGTGTGTGTGTGTGTGTGTGTGTGTGTGTGTGTGTGTGTGTGTGTGTAGGTGTGTGAGTGTGCGTGTGTGTGTGTGTGTGTGTGTTGGGGGTCCTAGTTTTCCATTTGCCGGTAGGGGACTTAGTCCTGCCTAAGCAATACTTTCAGAATGCTTGTTTAATTAGGTTCACGGAATAAACGTAAATAACGTGGATTTTATTTTTAACAATCAAATTATTTATTTAGTTATTTATTTATTTACCTGACTATCTATATTATTACTTATTGATTTTAAAACATACGACCTTATTAAACAATAATTGTAAACCTAATTCTCCCTTGTTCCAAGGAATCGTGTGAGTGTGTATTTTTACTTATCTACTTTATTTTACTATTATCATTGTTTACTTACTTATTTATATATATTTTTAATTATTTGTAGACAGATATTATTGCTTCTCTTCTATTATTTTAGCTCGAGGGGTGGGGTCACCTCACGAGAATCTGTGTTTCACAATAGAAGGAAAATACCGTGGGCTTAGTAACAGGGGTTAGGGAGGGGAAGACTTTAGCTCCCCCAATATTTTCACCGAAAATGATGTCATAGAGAAAGTTGTTATCACATTAATAAGACAAAATGACTGTTTTCTCGTATTTGTACGCAATATGGTGAAGTGGCGACAACTTCATTTGGCATTACTTCAGTCTACTAATAGAGTACTTTTAGATGATAAGTTTATAGTTTCAGAGCACAAATTTTGGTTCTTGAAATTAATCCCTCCCCCCATTATGAAATTGCTTACTAGGCCACTGTAATACGAAAAGAGTTGGCGCTTTTTAGGACGTTGTATAGACATGTACTCATTGTAAGAAAGACAACTCGATGTTAGATAAATCCTTGGCAAACCATACTACGTTTTCGTGTTTGACAGTAATATTAAAAGATCAAAGTGAGTGAGTGAGTGAAATTTTGTCCGTTCATCCCCAGTGAATTTTCCAAGCGGGGTTCAATACATGTTTTTTGTAAGTAAGATTAGTTATTTTACATATGAAAATGTAAGAGTGTACCACTCGGGATTCGCGCATGTTACAAATCACCTTCCCTGTCCTAGGCATTAAAGTTTTTAGGAAAGCCCAACTATTTAACAAAAAGCTTTTGGCTATCTTATCGCTTACGCCTCTTCAATACCTTCTCGATTTTCCACAAATGATTTCCATTTATTATTATATTTTTAAAAAGATACTTCGTCATCGCATTGCTGTGCTGAATATTTTAATCTAATTCTCTTCACAATCTCTTTGAAATGAGCGCTTCGTTCTTGATATTCTGACAAAGTAAACTTTCCTTAATCTAATTTTAATGACATTTTTCTGAAACTTTGTACGTCCATGTACATTCTCTTCCATAACATGACTTCGTTTGATCGATTAACTTCTGCAAGACATAAACTGTATAAGGATCTAAGCGGTCTATTATTATAATGCCACTCTATATCTTGCAATACCAGTATAACCAAATATAGGTAGGTGATATTAAAAAATAGATTTACATGTGGTATAAATTTAAGATTTATACATGAGTATTTCCATTGCTACTAAATAGTGATGAACCAATTGTCGTCGATAATCGATTGTCGATCGCTAAAAGTTTTCCGATTCCGATTATCGATTCCAATTCCTCATAATCGATTGTCGCTGAGAGGAAAAATAAGATCATTCAAAACGCACTAAACTCTGCGGGTAGTGGCTATTAATTTTACACGACGGTCGTGTGCACCTAATTGAAACGGCTATTTACACGACGGTCGTGTACCTAAAGTGGTACAGCTATTTACACGATCGTTGTACGTGTTATTTATGTACATAAATGTACGTTACCTAAGTAGATGACGGGTACATAACCAGCCGGCTTTACATTTGTTACGTCGAAATACTTGTAAGCTCTTCTACGTTCGCATATATTTAGGTCACAAATAAAGTTTCTGTATGAAACTTCCCCAGCATTAGTTTGGGCACAAGAGGCCTAAACTGGGAGTCTATTAGGTACACTACACATGTAGCATGACCGTCGTGTAAATAGCCACTGCATTCTCCCTCAGCTATTTACACGACCGACGTGTATATAGAAATTCCAGTTTACGTACACGACCGTCGTGCGAATAGCTTCGGCCTAAACTGCACGCGAATTATTTCGAATATCATTGTCTAATACTAACAAGAAGGAGACTAAAACCAACGACAACACTGAATCGGTCAAATCAATCAGATTTGCTATAAGATCTATTCTTGAAGTCGGCGTGACGTCACTGTCCATATTGGTCTAGGTAGATACTCGAGGAGTCTGGCAATGACATTTGGGGTAAAACTCGGGGTTTATCATTAACGTTAATACAAATTTAAGCTTTCCTGTATCAATTCTGAAGGGGTTCACTTATAAAACACGATCAGAAATGTATAAAACATATATTCAAAATTTACTTGTTTGAATGACAAAATATTTTAATTATTCCTTTTTACCAAAATTTCTCTCGGAACGCGCCTTGGTCTGTATGATAAAGTCCAATGCTCTATCCCAAATGTCCCGAATACTCGTTATCAAATACCCGGATGTCCGACTTTGAAAATTATTTGTCAAACTCCAAATTTTAAAGAATATGGATTTCCGATTTAAATCGATAATCGATCGGTTTACCTTTTCCGATTATCTTCCGATTATCGATTCTTAAATCAATTCCGATGTACAACACTACTACTAAACAATAGAAAACGATAGATTACTAACGATCATTCATATTATAAAAAGCGATTGTGATATATTTTAAGAGAATTAAAAAAGGAGAAAAAAAAAACAATGTAGAGAACAATAGACACCGTCACAATGTGGAAGTGTAGAAATTCTATAAATAGATGTCAGCAAATACAATAGAAGGTGTAATATAACAAAGACTGGGGATTAAAGTCAAGTGTATAAACAATAAATGCACATACTCAATAGAGGTCATAACAATAGAGGATGTGTATCTCCAAAAATAGCACGACATGTCTAAACACGGCTCAACATAATACAGGGCACAAACAATAGATTATGGGTGACCGTGCATGTAGATCCTGACTGGTCTGACTGACGAAATAGTGGCCCGAGAGGTGTGACTAGTGACATCCTGGTCCATCCCGGCTGGTCCGACTGGTGACATATTGGTACGAGATATTCTGGCTGTTCCCACCAGTGGCATACTACTCTTGAGAGATCCCGGCTGGTTTAACCAGTAACACCCTGGTCCGAGAGATCCCCACTGGTTCAACCGGTAACACACTGGTCCAACATATCCTGGCTGGTCTGACCAGTGACATACTGATCCGAGAGATAGCGGCTGCTTTAACTGATGACTGTTCCAAAAAGATCCCGACTGGGAATGCGTACGGGTTCAAGTGATCCTGGCTGGTCCAACCAGTGACATTCTGATCAGAAATATCCGACTGGTAATGCGATGACGTACTGGTCTGAGAGATCCCGGCTGGCCAATCCAGTGACTGACTGGTCCAAGAGATTCTGGCTGGTCCGGCCGCTGACATACTGGTCCAAGTGATCCCGGCTGGTCAGACCGGTGAGACACTGGTCCAAGAGATTCTGGCTGGCCCGACCGCTGTCATACTGTTCCAAGTGATCCCGGCTGGTCAGACCGATGGGACACTGGTCCAAGAGATTCTGGCTGGTCCGACCGCTGACATAATGGTCCAAGTTATCCCGGTCGGTCAGACCGGTGATATATTGTTCCAAGAGATTCGGCTGGTCTGTCTAACGACAGACTGGTCCGAGAGCTAGAGACTAGTGCTATGCTGATCAAAAGATCTCGGCTGGTCGAAAGATGACATATTGGTCCTAAAATTCATGGCTCGTCCGAACGGTGATATACCGGTCCAAGAGATTCTTGCTGGTCCGACTGATGACATATTGGTCCGACAGATTCCACCAGTGATTCGTTGGTGTCTTGTCTCAAAACAGAGAAACGAGACAACGTTTCACATAAAAGATTAATAGGATCTTGCACCATGCTACGGAAGAGACAAAGAAATCTCAATCCGAATGCCCATGTCGAGTGATATCCATGACGAGGCTTGCCGAGTCATGGATATCAATCGGCATGGGCACGAGGATTGAGATTTCTTTGTCACTTCCGTAGCATGGTGTTTGATCCTTTTTCTCACACGTGTTAAAATTGTTTTCACATACCATAGTCAAAGAAAGGTAACTCTTATGTAATAATACTAATACCGGAACTTCCGGTTTTAGCTCTCTCATGCCTAGACAGAGATAAAAATATCTCTTCCAGGAAAAATTGAGGATTTTTCAGTCGAAAGTGTGAGAAAAGTAAATGCACTAGAAATTTCGGGTTCGGACCTGACTGCTGACTCGTTTCTGCATCTCCGCCCTCAGGCAGGCGTTATATAAATGACCCTTCACATCTCCGCCCTCAGGCAGGCGTTATGTAAATGACCCTTCACATCTCCGCCCTCAGGCAGGCGTTATATAAGTGACCCTTCACATCTTCAGCTTCTTCTAATGCTCTCATCATCATCATTGGCCGACATATGCTGGGTTCGAGTCAAACTACTAGCATATGGGTATTTTTCATTTGGGACTGTACAAACAAGATTCAGTGCCAAATCTAGCTGTTCCATTGAATAAGTTCTCCAGTGTTTCAATGAATAAAAACATATGTCGCTTGGTCTTGTTCCATCTAACCCTAACCATCAATGATTGTGTGTGTATTTGTGTGCTATTTTATACGTTTGTGTGCGTTTGTGTACGCGTGTGTGCTTTTGTGTGATTTCTCTGTTGTTTGTAACGGAGAATGGAGTGGGGCATAGTTTAAGGGTATTTAAGAGAAATAGGCGAGGGGGGATTGAAATGCTACGGATTCATTACGTAGTGGTTGGTATAGTACAGAAAGAGGGGTATGATTTGTGTTTGCATGTGAATCACTAATATACACCGAAAAACCCATTACCCTTACAGCTTGGTTTGTGGTAACCCATCAAAGTTTATTTCAGTCCCCTTGTAATCTTCTCACTTCGGTTTGAACTACTTAAGGTAAAAAGAGTATAGACACTATCTTGATAATAACCACGTGACCAGGTTACCCACTCATTAAGCAAGAAGAGAGAAGGACGGAAACAATGCAATACAGTTTCTTAGTTTCCTATATACAGTGATAACTCTAAAGAGCTGAACATACAATCAGCATGTATCATTGACAAGAGAGATAGAAGACATCTGACAAAGCTGTATGACACAAATCACCAGAGACATGCACACAAAAAACCCCGGAGTTCAGTCAAAACTTAGATATTTCTGAGGTAAGACATGATATACATTAATATAGATTTGATCAATGCTAGGGTTGACGGAATAAAGAAGGATTCAGTGGCGATTCAGCATTTAAAAAAGTTTTTATCAGTAGGAGTTTGAAGTAAGTGTAATGGGTACTGAGAGCGGGTTGCTATGGACATTTGTGGCTGAAGATAACGATCAATTCGTCAAAACATTCCTTTATTTTTGTTATACATAGCATTTGTTCTATTACCACAGGCGACTGAATTCAGATTGTGTAGGGGCTCCCTATTTGACTGCAAACTAAACTTTTCTTATTTAACATATGCCTCTACTAAAAGACACTTACTCAGTAAAACTAGTAGCACTTCGTCATTCCATTTTTCATTCAAGTATTTTTTATATTCATCTTTCAGTTTTCTCAAGGTGTATAATTGTCTAGTAATATGATCCTCGACGATTTTATATCCCAATAAATTATAGATTTATGTATTTAAATTATAATTTATTTGACTACAATAGACTATCAATAAAATTTATTGATATGATCATTATAATTTATTGTTCTGTATTTTACAGTTTGATTATCGATAGTTATGGCAGAAGTTTGTGATTACCAGAGAGCGGTGCCTTGTGAATTTTGTGATAACCCAGCTAAATACCAATGCCAGAACTGTGACGACCCTTTATGTACAACGTGTAAAGAGAAGCATGAGAAGAAAAAGCCGCATCACAAGTATGTACCCTACTCCCAAAAAGAACGAATAAGGTGTACGAAGCACAGTGGACATAAATACATGTATGTGTGTGAGAGATGTAAGAAACCATGTTGCGCAGAATGTGCTGTAACATCACACAAAGGGCATGATATGATTAATATCGAGGAAGCGCTCCGTGCAAAGAAAGATACCGTTAGAAAAAGCTTATATGGTCCCTTTAAGCAAAGTTTGACAAAATGGGTAGCAATTCTTCATGAAGCCAGACAAATGAGGCAAGACTATACAGCAAGCATTCAGAAGATTGACGATGACGTAGTTGCCCATGCTAGCCGAATTCATGCAGCGGTAGATGAGAACTTAGTAAAAGTGCGCAACGAGCTCCGGAAAATCCAAACATCAACGGAAGCATTGCTTCAGTCACAAGAACAGACAATCAATAATGCATATGAGAGTTTCCGAGAAATTACCAACAGATTAGATGACCTACAAGACGGTAACGACATCCGTTTGTTGGACTGCTCATTTGAACTCGATGATATGGCAGCTCTTCCAACACTTACTTTTTATTCACCTCCAAACTATAACCTTGGTCAAATCAATGACCAAACTATCATGGCCATGATAGGGGACCTGACCACTACAATACAGAGTATGAAGAATGATCAAACAAATACAGCGGATGTAACACCTAGAGCTTTATCACAGTCATCCACGACCCCTACAGAATTATTATCCACACCAACCTTCGTATCCTCTTTTAATCCTGGGTATAATTATCCATACATCGCCTGTACCAGATCACCAGGTCTAGCTTGGGTGAGGACCGGTGATACACAGCTGCAGCTAATGGACTGTGAAGGCACAGTGAAAGATACCATTAGCACTAAATTTTGGTTCAATGACGTCATGGTTACTACATTAGGAAATATCCTCTTTAGTGACGAAGACAAAAAACGTATTGTGTCA
Source organism: Pteria penguin (assembly GCA_035048485.1). NCBI lineage: Eukaryota > Metazoa > Mollusca > Bivalvia > Pterioida > Pteriidae > Pteria > Pteria penguin. Next base: position 3,096,018 of record CM068593.1, on the reverse strand, counting down.
GCGTCAAAGGATGTGACGTCATGGAGTTTCACGCTGTTACTATCTACACAGTACAGGCCTTGTGGAATCTGCTGCTTGCGTAATGATGACGTCGTCGTGACGTATCCTTGGGATGAACACCGTGTCATCCAGTACAATAAGGCGGGGGACATTACACACGAGTTTGATCAAAGCTTGTTCACATTCCCAGGTAGACTAGCAGTGAATGATATCAACGATGACCTGTATGTATGTGACCGTGACAAACACAAAGTATTAACATTTGGGACTGACCATAGTTTACGTTACGAGTATACAGGATCCGATACGAAATCATTCCAACCGTGGGATGTGTGTACTGATAGCAGTGGACGAGTCTTAATCAACGATTATGAGAAAAACAGAATACATATCCTGGACAAAGATGGAAAGTTTATCCGGTATCTTCAACCTCCTGAATTGACGAAGCCATGGTATATTAATGTACACAGTGAGGGAAACGTGTGGATCGGGGAACTAAATGGCAGACAAGTGAAAATTGTAAAATACCAATGAATGTGAATGGAAAATATCGACCCTTAGGAATATATAGGGACTAACACTAACTAGATACAATATTGAGAATGATGGCAATACCGTAAATTACTAAAATTGTAGTTAACAAGTTATAGTAGCGTACATTTATGATAGCAAAACTATTCTTCATATGCAATTAAGACATCAGGATAACGTGTCAAATAGGTAAACATAAAATCCTACGAACCTGTCAATTTACCCAGAGAGCCTTCTTTTCACTATAGACTTGATTGATACCATGTAACTCAAATTGAGAACCTGTCTGTATAGCCTATACAACGTACTAAGTTGTTGTGATAGCCAAAATGAGAAAGCACCTGTTACTTTCGTATTTTACCTCTATTCTGAATCACAGATTCTGGGGGAGATGACCCCCACTCCCTCAAGCTAAAGCAATACAGGCATACACTCAAGAAAATGAGATTCATTGAAAGACAGACAATTCGAATTCAAATAGATTCTGTGCAAAAATATGATACGTCCTCTGTGTTATTGAGTAATATAAATCAAAGTGAATGAGTGAGTGAGTGAATGAATGATTGAATGAGTTAGTGAGTGAAAGAGGTCTTCCAAAAGAAGAAAGAGGCAATAGATTATCAGGGTTCAAAAAATAAATGTAAGGCTAGTGGTGACCCGTGCATGTAACATATTGACTCCGTGACATACATGTAGTTTTCTAAACCGCAGCTATAGGGAGGGTTAACGTTGGCCGTGAGTATTCCATATATATAACATGGGGCGGTAGAGTGCCACAGAACCCCGATATTCTATTCACCATTCCCACTGACATACTGGTCAAAGAAATCCCGGCTGGTGCGACCGCCGTCAAATTGGTCCGAGAGATCCCGGCTGATCTGACCAGTAACATACTGGTTCGAGATATCACCTCGTCCGACTGGTGATATACTGGACTGAGAGATCCTGGCTGGTCCGACTAGTAACATATTGGTCTGACAGATCCCTGCTCTTCCACCTGGTGACATATTGGTCGGACAGATCCTGGCTGGTCCGACTGGTGACATACTAGACCGAGAGATCCCGGCTGGTATATCTAGTACCAAACTATTCCAAGAGATGACGACTGTTGCTACCAGTGCGATATTGTTCCGAGAGGTCCCGACTGGTCCTTCCAGTGACATACTGGTCCGAGGGATGCTGACTGGTCTGATATATTAGCCCAGCTGGTCAAAATAGTGACATACATGTACTGATTCGAGAAAACTTTAAGACAAAGAGATATATAATAATGGTGACGTCATCATGACGCATCCTTGGTAGGGCACCGAGTCATACAGTACAATGAGGCGGGGAACCTTATAAATGAGTATGATGGAAGCTTATTCGCATTCCCGGCCAGCGTAGCAATGAATACTGTCAACGATGACCTGTATGTGTGTGACCGTGACAAACACAGCGTATTAACATTTGGGACAGACCATAGTTTACGTTACAAGTATACAGAATCCGATACCAAATCATTCCACCCATGGGATGTCTGTACTGATAGCAGTGGCCGCGTCCTCATCACCGACACCACGAATAACAGGATACATATCCTGAACAAGGACGGACAGTTTATCCGGTATCTACAACCTCCTGGATTGACGACACCTCTGTACATTGATGTAAACAGTGAGGGATACGCTTGGATCGGGGATTATGGAGGACAAGTGAAAATAATACGAATGAATACAAAGAAACCATAAGAATACAAAAGTATATAAAAAAGAAATAAAAAGGGTATTAAATATAGAAATAGTTTATTCGTGTTTATATGAATTTCTGTTTATTTCACAGTGCGAAACAGTCCAAGAAGGAACACTTCTTTCTGCGTGGTAATGGACCTTGAATGTGTTTATACTTTCGTTTGTATAATCGTGTATATGTAACTTGAAACTATAGTATAGCTCTAACTTGAAATGACTTCCCTTGAATGATTGAAAAAGTGAAATCTAAACAATTATCGATATTCGAGTTAATAATTTTAAAATTAATCCCCATTTATTCAAACAGCCACATTATATACCAGTGCAGTCTATAAAAAAATGGTTGATTTACATTAATAACATTTGAATTCTACCATTACTTTCCCTCATTATAATTCACTCTGTTGTCCATAAATATATTATAATGTTTGTTGAGGAGGTATACTTCAGTAAATTTATGATCCGTGATTAGAATGAATATACTGTGTAATCTGAAAAGGTATTGATAATTTATGTGTCACTCAATAGGCGGCATGTATCCCACGTTTTATTCCATAAGACAGACAAGTAGAGCAAAAGTTCTTCTACATTATACCAAAAGGTATGCTAGGAAACTGTAAAATAAATTTTATATTTAAAGTCATAAATTTTCATAATTATGCATTATAAGTAAATCCAATTTTCGTACACTACTTAATCAGATTGGTAGAGATTTAAACCCTGTAGACAGCTGTCAATTTTCATGTTGACTTTAACATATTATAATGCATTCTACGCTGACAGAGGAACTCCATTTGCATTTTACAACTGAATTCAAAAATCTACAATTCGATATAATATGGAATATAATGAAAATACTGTAAATTACTAAAATTGTAGCTATCTCTATTGTTCCTATATAATAGTTAAAGTGTTCTTCATGGATAATTTCTATATTACAATAATGTGGCAAACAATTGTACATCAAGTCTTACGAACTGATCAATTCACCTACTGAGCATCACTATCTCATTAGGTGTGATTGACACAATAGGACTGAAACTCAGAACCCTTCAGTCAGTAGCTCAATAGAAATAATGGATACCATAGGACTCAAACTCAAAACCTGTGAGTCACAAACCATACAATTTACATATTTGTCTTTATTTATTAATTTAAAAGCATTCGACTTTTTTACACAATAATTATAAATTGAATAACTGTTTTTTCCGATAGAAAAATTGTGTATTTGTATTTTTTACTTATTTATTTTAATTTAATTATTATCATTGTTTACTTATTTATTTATATTAAAATATCCTTAACTGTGTCGGGTGGGTTCGTTACAAATTTCTATGCCATGTATCAAGCAGATACCGTCACCATATACGTGAAATAATCGTGAAATGTCGTAAAAACAATCAATCAATCAATGTATTCATTCATAGATAGAAAGTTATTATTTCTAATTTTTTATTGTTTTAACTTGAGAGGATATGGGTCATCTCCCCCAAAATCTGTCATTAAGAACAGAGGTAAAATACGATAGTAGCAGCTGCTTTCTTACTTACCATCACAACATCAGAACGTAGTATAGGCATATACTCAAGAAAATGAGATTCATTGATGAGAGTGAGTGAGTGAGTGAGTGATGGCTTCTTTTACATAGTCGCGGGTCCATCCATCCGTCCATCCCCAATGAAATTTCCGAGGGGGTGTGCAATCATGTTTTATGTGTAAAACTAACTTATTTCGCATGTAAATGTAACAAGGTATGAGGTATTTCCCGAATCTCATCGTAGGTCAGGACGTCCAGTCCACCCGTCAGTATCTATACATGCTACAAAGCACCCTCTCTGTCTCAGGTATTAAACTTGTTTGGATACTCCAGCCATTTAACAGAAACCTCTTTGATACCTCTTTGATACCTCTTTGATATCTCTTTGGTACCTCCTCGCTTACATCACTTCAATAGCTTCTCAGTTTTCCACAAACCATTTCTATTTTTACCCTCTGAGGCTCACTCTTTAGGGAGTTCCTTCAATAAGACAATTATCATAATCTCTTATCTTATAAATGACCATCCTTTGTCGCATTGATTGCCTTGCTCTGATACATGTAAATACTTGTATTTCATTGATCAAATTTTGTTCGTAATATCTTTGAAACATGCACTTCGTTCTTGATATTCTGACAAATTCATCTTTCTCAAAAATTCTTAAATTTTTTTTATGATTTGAAATTGGTTGCACGTGGCTCTGTTTTTTTCAAATCATAACTTCATTTCCGGTGTCTGCTAAGCATGCCGTAATATATGTACGTCATTGGAACAATCTTTTTTTTTTCAAATCATAACTTCATTTCCGGTGTCTGCTAAGCATGCCGTAATATATGTACGTCATTGGAACAATCTTTTTTTATTAACTCTGCAAGCTTCAGTACGTCCATGTGCATATTCTTCCATAGTATGGCTTCGTTTGATCGGTTAACTTCCGCAGGGGATAAATGGTATAAGGAGCAATGCGGTCTATTATCATAATTCCACACTACATCTTACAATATACCTAAACAGAGATAGGTGCCACTAATAAATAGATCTATATATTGTAAATGTGTTTAGATTTACGGATGGGTATTTCCACTGTTAATAAAAATAGCACGACATGTCTAAACACGTCTTAATGTCGTACTTACACAGTTTTATGATAGATTTGCTTCAAAACTGAAACAGTTTCTTCTTATAGTCTATCATAGAGACGTCTGATGTGGCTAGCAAATGAAAATATAGAGAATTTTAATTTCCCTGATTGACTGATTCAGACATTTTTCATTGCCAAGTATAGGCAAAACATTACATATACTCAAGAAAATGAGATTCATTGATGAGAGTGAGTGAGTGAGTGAGTGATGGCTTCTTTTACATAGTCGCGGGTCCATCCATCCGTCCATCCCCAATGAAATTTCCGAGGGGGTGTGCAATCATGTTTTATGTGTAAAACTAACTTATTTCGCATGTAAATGTAACAAGGTATGAGGTATTTCCCGAATCTCATCGTAGGTCAGGACGTCCAGTCCACCCGTCAGTATCTATACATGCTACAAAGCACCCTCTCTGTCTCAGGTATTAAACTTGTTTGGATACTCCAGCCATTTAACAGAAACCTCTTTGATACCTCTTTGATACCTCTTTGATATCTCTTTGGTACCTCCTCGCTTACATCACTTCAATAGCTTCTCAGTTTTCCACAAACCATTTCTATTTTTACCCTCTGAGGCTCACTCTTTAGGGAGTTCCTTCAATAAGACAATTATCATAATCTCTTATCTTATAAATGACCATCCTTTGTCGCATTGATTGCCTTGCTCTGATACATGTAAATACTTGTATTTCATTGATCAAATTTTGTTCGTAATATCTTTGAAACATGCACTTCGTTCTTGATATTCTGACAAATTCATCTTTCTCAAAAATTCTTAAATTTTTTTTATGATTTGAAATTGGTTGCACGTGGCTCTGTTTTTTTCAAATCATAACTTCATTTCCGGTGTCTGCTAAGCATGCCGTAATATATGTACGTCATTGGAACAATCTTTTTTTTTTTCAAATCATAACTTCATTTCCGGTGTCTGCTAAGCATGCCGTAATACATGTACGTCATTGGAACAATCTTTTTTTATTAACTCTGCAAGCTTCAGTACGTCCATGTGCATCTTCTTCCATAGTATGGCTTCGTTTGATCGGTTAACTTCCGCAGGGGATAGATGGTATAAGGAGCAATGCGGTCTATTGTCATAATTCCACACTACATCTTACAATATACCTAAAAAGAGATAGGTGCCACTAATAAATAGATCTATATATTGTAAATGTGTTTAGATTTACGGATGGGTATTTCCTCTGTTAATAAAAATAGCACGACATGTCTAAACACGTCTTAATGTCGTACTTACACAGTTTTATGATAGATTTGCTTCAAAACTGAAACAGTTTCTTCTTATAGTCTATCATAGAGACGTCTGATGTGGCTAGCAAATGAAAATATAGAGAATTTTAATTTCCCTGATTGACTGATTCAGACATTTTTCATTGCCAAGTATAGGCAAAACATTACATTATTGAATATTATATTATCTGGCGGATATTTCTTCTCCATATTTGAAATAAAATTTATCGGATATATAATCACCTGAATAAAGTTAAGAAATCGTGAGAAGACAAAATCTGTATTCGCAATCCTACCGCTCTATTCATAGCTAAATTAGAGTTATCGTTTTTGTCTTTTGTCTTTAGTGTAGAGATAAAAAAAGTTTTGCCAGCCGGCTATCTACTTGATTTAATACAGGTTAAAAATATAAGACGATCATGGTTCAAAAAATAGACCACCAACAGTAATTCATATTACACAAAGCAACTGAGATATGTTTTTGGAGAATAGAAAAGGAAATGAACAACGTAGAGAACAATAGACACCATAACAATGCGGAAGTGCAGGAGTTCTATCAATAGATGTAAAGAAATACAATGTAAAGAATGATAAAGTCAACGGTCGGGGATCAACGCCAAGGGTATAGACAATATATTTACATATTCAAAAGATTTCATAACAATAGAGGATGTGTATATCCAAATATAGCACGTCATGTCTAAACACGTGTAGAAGTCAGGGTGAAAAATTGTGGCCGGATCCGGGAATCGAACCAGAACATTCTGTTATCCAGACAGATTGTCTTTCCATTAAGCTATCCATGCCGATATTCGGGTTACATTTGTGTTGTGCCATGGCCAGACCTCATGAGTTACATGTTTGTGCACTGTGAGGGTTACGCTTTGAATTGTTGTGCATTTCCGTTTCCAGAGTTGGAGACTTCTGGTAGAAGAGGAGTGTGACAGATGGGCATCAGCCCGAACAACATCCGTCTTGATAGCGGAAGGTTCTGGGTTCGAATCCCGGGTCCGGCAATAGTCCAAAAAGTCCAAGCAATAGATTATAAGCGCCCACACTAAAAATGTAAGGCAAGGGGTGACTCGTTCATGTATAGCATATTGACTTCGTGACCTAATTTTCTAGACTGCACTTATTGGGAGGGTTGGTAGTGAGGATTCCATATCCTTAACATGGATGGGTTAGAGTGCCGCAGAATCCCGATTTTCTATTCATCATCCCCAGTGACATACTAGTAGAGAGATTCCTACTGTTCCTAACATACTGGTCCGAGAGATACCGGCTGATTCGACCATTGACATACTGGTCCGAGAGATATCGGCTGGTCCGACCCGTCATCAGTTTCCTATGAAAACGTAACTTGTGGACTATCAGTTTAAAATCAGTTTCCTTAGAAGTTGATGACGTCAAAGTGTTTTACGTCAGATACCGTCCCAAATGGGAAGTAACTCTGTATAACGAAAAGATCGAATAAATTTCGCCATTTCTAGTACTCAGTTCTTTCTTATCATACGTACGATGTATTATATCACTGCAAAAAAAAATAACACAGAATTGCAAATAACTCTCCTCTCTAAAACATGAACTACCAGCACTACTATATCTGAGAATCCCGGATTCCTCTGATAAACTCTACAAAACTCTGAAAAATCCCACGTAAGTCTGCCCTGAATAACACTGGAAAAACCCTGACAGCCCTGATAATCACTGAAAAACTCTGATGACTACAAACAAAAAGTTTGAAAACACTGACGTCCCTGAAAAACTCTGCAGAAGTCTGCATATGGCAAAATAGTGTTTATTTTCTAATTAGCATGGCGACCATTTTGGAAGTGAGATATAAATTATGTCTACCATAGACTTAAACGGGGAACCAACTAAAATCCATAATACTCACTGTATTGTGTTGAAGATTTTGTCCGGCAAAATATCAATTCTTCTCATGACACTGAAAATAACATTAAATTTTGAGCGAAATTTGACAAATTTTAACTTGCATCTTAAATGCTTTAGAAAATATTATGAACCATATATTTGTCCGGACTGTTTCGGAGAGTTCTAGATAAGAAATTCCGGATTGCTTTAGTTTAAATGAAATATAAGAAAATTATGTCCCGCCTTTTTTTGGGGTCATACATTGGATATTTTTGGGGAGCATAAGTGCCATATTGTAATCGTATATGTGGCATTTGCCGGTAAACGTCATTTTTTGTGTTTCAACTTGAGAAGAAGAAATAAAAAAAAAAAAGGGGGGGGGTCGTCATGTGAAGATATCGCCAGGTTAGGTAATTTTAGTTTATCATTTACCTTAACCGTACAGAGCCTTATAGCCACAGGTATTTCTCACACGCATCTCCGCGCATGTCCAACCTAGGTTGTGACGTCGTCACGTGACGAGCATAAGATAAATAAATTGAGTACTATTTTGCCATATGGAAAAATTCTTAACCCTCCGGCGGTGCGGTATCGGTCGGTCAAACTTCTATCCGGTCCCTTCTATTAAGTTCGTAAATGATTCGCTGTAATCTGACTATGACCTTTGATATATATTGAATGTGATAAATTAATTATAAATATTCTCGCATTTTTTTCTACGATTTTAAACGTATTATTTTAATAATTTTTAGAGATCATTTTACTAATATATTGTTCCTATTCTGACTTATAAAGGATTATTTATAAATTTTTAAATGTACGTCTTTTGATTGTTCTGCTGTTACGATGAGTGGGAAGGTGGGCCCGTAAACCGGTTAACCACACCATTTGTTTGGCTTTTGTCAAATTAAATGACCGTCCTAAGTCGGTATCGTAATTGCACTACAATTAAATATTTTTGTAATGTGTTATATGTTCTAGTATATTATTTATATTCATGTATTGTATAGCTCCTTGGTGACTTCTGCCAGTAACTCCTCTTTTTTCTTTCATATCTACACTTATTCTCAGATGCAGTGTGGAGCATGTAAAAAGGTTCCCCGTGTCTGGGTGTTTGAAGTGTTATTATTCACCCAATAGTTACTGACTTGGTTGTGTGGGAGCTTTCCCCTGGGTTTGTACATCCGTATCCCCCCTTTTCATTAAAATGGCTTCAAATATAATAAAATTAAAATACAAATCTCCTAAAGTTATAATCACACCACTTAAATTGCCCTCTGTGTCAACTCTTCATATACCTGGTATTTCTTGTAGAAAATTATTCGGCACCACTAAAGTTCACATTTCTCCATTTAAAAGTAGTTTCCCTATTAAACGTTCTATCTCATTTTCAAAAATATTCACACCTATACATTCTTACAGAGCTGTCAATTCTATACGCTGAGGGTATTCTAAGATTAATAAGTGCAACACCAAGAAATGTCTTACTTGCCATCATTTAAGCTGCAAGTCCAATATTGAATCTTCGGTTAATGGAAATACATTTAACACCAAATTAGACAAAGACATAGATTGAAATACTGCCAATGTTATATATGTCATCACTTGAGAAGCTAGAGGATGTGGGGCTCAATATGTCGGGGAAACTTCTCAAACTTTGAAACAACGTTTTCGGAATCATTCCTATAAAATTCGTAATAATTCACGACGTAAATACCAGAATTTTCTTTATAACCACTTTAATAAATACCAACATAATATCAACAATGTGAAAATAACTCCAGTAGAAAATATCTCTAAATTACCAGGTGATACGAAATCAGATGTTAAAAAACGACTTTTGGAAACCGAGCTCTACTGGATTAAACAACTACAAACCCCATACCCTCTCGGTCTCAACGACCAAATATATCGAAATGGTAATATTTCTTCTCGTCAGAATAAGATCAATATTTTTACATTAAGACATAAAACTATTAGAACACGTAGGTCACATGGTCGTCGCCGTAATCGTAACATCAGAAAACGTAATCGTTTAAATAGGTCATTAAACGATCTTCTATTTATCGCAAATAATAATGGCCGTCATGAACTTTTGCGTGCACTATCCTCTATTCCGGTAAATAAATTGAAACCTATCCTGGACGAAGCTGATCTTCGAAGTTTACGCAATTCTAATTGATATAAACTCAATTTGATTATTTTTTTCATATAATAATTTCTTTCCTCGTATTCCGTCTCTTCCACCCAAGCAGCAATTTCTCAAAATTAAATTTATTAATAAAGGCTTCGATCTACTTAACATTTCTAACATTTTCCGTGATCATAGAATCACATCTAAAATCCCCCAATATTTTGAGAATTTAGAACCTCCACTTATTTGTTACCAGTACAAAAAGCCTATAAGAAATCTTATTTTAAATTATAATAAAGTTACATCTAACCCTGATGTTTCAGACTCTATTCCTTCGTCGTGTTCTTGTGAAAATTCTAAATATGTTTATAAATCGGCAGGTCATGTTATTACTGGTGACCTAAACTGTATTTCGGACAAGAAATTGCGCACCCTTTTTGGAAAAGGACCTAAATATAGGTTACCGTCCAGGATAGATTTCAATAAATGCCGTGACGTTATAGAAGATGCTTTAAATACATATTGTAAACGTTGGTGTTAAAAAGAACAGGTAAAGGTTCATGCTCTTAATGATTGGAAATACAAGATTTTAAGAATTGTCGATATCCGTATTAAGAACTTTACGGAAAATCCGCATTTACTTCAACAGCCTAATACATTGACGGCAAATTCTATTAAAAGAAGATAACTGACTTACATGCTAAATATGTCTTTGTTCCTGCTGATAAAGCAGGTAATAACATAATAGTTGTTTGAAAACTATATTATATTGAAGTACTTAAAAACGAATTAAACTCCACTCATACATATGTGGAAAGCACTACCTCAAAAGACAGCACCTTACACGATCACCTCATGACCATGTCCGACTTCAAAATTAAAACTGATATATCTGATCTATTAACCATATATTGGCTCCCAAAACTACATAAAAGTCCATATAAATCACGTTTCATATCTAATTCTAGCCACTGCTCTACTACGGTACTATCGAACTATATTACGTCTGCTCTAACTGCTATAAAAGATCATATTATCAAATATTATGATGTCGCATTTCATAATAGTAACAACAATTACTTTTGGTCGATTAAAAATTCTCATGAAGTTATAGACAAACTTCTTTCGCTAAATTTCAAAGCGACTCAAATTTCTACATTTGATTTTTCTACACTTTATACATCTCTGCCTCATGATTTGATTAAAAGCAAGTTGCTGTCTCTTATACAATGGTGTTTTCACAGAGAATCTAAAACGTATATATGTACTTCCAATAACTCCGGATTCTTTTCCAACAAACAATATACTTCATATAAATACTGGACTTGCAAGGAATTATGTAAAGCACTAGATTTTCTCCTGAATAAAATTTTTGTGCAATTTGATGGCAAGATATATCAACAAATAGTTGGGATTCCTATGGGTACTAACTGCGCACCTCTGATAGCAGATTTTTTTTTTATTGTTATGAGAGGGATTTTATGGTTTCTATTAAAAAATCAAAACGTTTTGACCTCATTGACAAATTTAATAATACTTGCAGATATCTGGATGACATTTTGGTTATCGACAACCCTGAATTCGAACAATTTATATTAGAAATATATCCACCAGAGCTCGCATTGAATAAAGCTAATACTTGAGATAAATCTACACCTTTCTTAGATTTAAACATCAAAATTATCAACCACCTAATATATACTAATATTTATGATAAACGTGAGGATTTTGGATTTCCTATTATAAATTTCCCTTACTTGGATGGCGATGTCCCTCGACTCCCAACATATGGTATCTATATATCTCAATTAGTTCGATTTGTCAGATGCTGCACCGATGTTTTGGACTTTCATAAACGAAATTTACAAATTACTACTAAACATTTAACTCAGGGTTACAGATATCACAAGCTAAAAAAACATTCGGCAAATTCTTCAGATCTTATTCAGAACTTCTATCTAAATTTGGAAATATTTCTTTTCAACAGTATGTATCCAATGGAATTTCCCATCCTTATTTTTACGGTGATCTCGTATATAAACTAAGGAAAGTAAAAAGCTCCGATAACGTTATTTTATCATGTAATAAAATAGTCAGACGTCTTCTAAATAGACAATATGATATTGAGATCATCAAAAAGACTATAAGTCTTGTATTTGGCCCCTCTACAGCCGTATGCAGACTTTTACTTGAACGTTGCACGCTGACTAACAGGGCGGTGGGGACTATATGACGCGCCTTGTCCAAATCTCTTTCAGAGGAGACATGGTCCTGAACCTCGTCCCCTCTGACTGTTAGTCGGTATTCTTACAGATCTAGTGTCTTAGCTTGCTTTCAGACTGGCAGAGCACGGTTTATCATGTTGATGTCGCATACATTTTTATACCATTTTATGTTTTACAATACCTTACGTGTTTATATTTTTATGACCTCTCAATATGCGATACCTGTTGTTCTTTACATGGAGGATTATTTATAAATTTTTAAATGTACGTCCTTTGATTGTTCTGCTGTTACGGTGAGTGGGAAGGTGGGCCCGTAAACCGGTTAACCACACCATTTGTTTGGCTTTTGTCAAATTAAATGACCGTTCTTAGTCGGTATCGTAATTGCACTACAATCAAATATTTTTGTAATGTGTTATATGTTCTATATTATTTATATTCATGTATTGTATAGCTTCATGGTGACTTCTGCCACATAACTGAGCCAGTAACTCCTCTTTTTTCTTTTATGTTTGTAACATTATATTTACATATGTAGTTTAATAAATCACAGGACGGTAACATGAATTACGTACTAAGCAAAACAATTTGATTGACACAGGAATTTCCTGTGCGATTTTAGTTGTTTAAATTGATCGACGTAAAGAAAGAGAGAAGAACGAAATAAACAAATAAACTAACCCACAGCATTGACCAAGCAGTAGCATGTTGGTTAATATCGTTGTTTCATGGTGATGTATTAAAGAGGAGGAAAATAAGTACAATATATAGAACAAGACATTTTAAAATTTATTTATTTATTATTTACAATGAAACACTACATTTTTTCCATACGAAATTATAGATAAAGATAAATCTAATAAAAAAAAATCCATTGCCCGAAACGTCTGGTAAATGCAGTGTTTTTATTGTAAATAAATAAATACATATATACATAACTATTTTTATATATCACTATCAATCATTTTTATGAACACATTGATATTCAATTTACACTTTTTGCAACCTGTGTAGAGAATCCACCCATATATTGTTATGTTACGACCTGAAGGCCAATTCCCACCTCTTTTAAGTTTAAAAGCATGAATGATTAATGTTGATAAATCAATATTAAAATTCACCGATAACGATGTGAAGTTACGTTGATCTCATTCCCTTGTTTAAAACAGTGTGGAACTTAAGTGAACGAGCATGGCTTTGAGTGTGCGTATTCCCCTCTCGTTATAGGCTGTAATACTGCTACTTTCTTAATGTTTATGTAAATTAACAGAATAGAATGGCATTGTATATACCTTATAAATCTCACTTTTCGCATTTATTCCATAATATTGCTATCATCAGAGGTACAGAAATCGAACTTAGATAATTGGTGTAGTTTAGTCTATGATACAGAAATTAATAAACGATCGTGCGTAAAACAACTCGTTTCACTTTTGAAGTGCGAATATTACGTTTTGCCCTAAGCCTTTAAGTCACTGTTAAATGATGCTTTAATTTTGCCAACAACACAAAAAATTAACATTATTCAACTGTATCAACTGTTACTAAATATATTCTGTCCCCTCGTACACACGAAGGTACTGTTAATTGCGATACACAATTTACATCATGATGGGTAACAAACTATATGAAGTTAGTTACGAGCGATATTTACCTGGTCAAAAACCGGATGTTTATTACGTAATAGAGAACTGATGACATGTAGAAGAATAAAGGTAAAAACAAAGACATATTTCACAGATTCCATACGTGTGCTGTTACTTTCTGATGAAGGTATTCTAGTATATATAGGGTATGAGAGAGAGGGGGGGGGGGGGAGTCTACGCAACATATGAATCCGATAATTGTTCATCCACTCGATTTCTCGGGGATATCTTTTCTGGATTAAAAACTTTAATCAAATAACATATAGCTTCCATTTTACGGCGCAGCCCAAATTAGTGCGCCTTGGGATTGTGTGAGGATTTAAATGGGATTAAATACCTCTATTACATGATTTGGTATTCTGTGAATGCCAATTAATATGAATTTGAAAATATTTCGATGTTTTAATTATATAGAATAGGAGTATTTCAAATGTGTGCGTGAAACCATTACAGGTTTTATTAAATACTGATGTGTTCTAGAGAAAACAGAAGAAATCAGTAAGGAGAGGGGTGAGTTGAGGGTTCGAGAGGAAGCAAAGAGTGGGAAATAAGACAGGGTTGAAAAAGTAGAAAATAGAAATATGCACGTGTGCTTCTCAAGAGTGTGAGTTTTAATTGTTTATTTATTGATTTACTTATTGATTGATTGATTTATTTATTTATTTATTTGATATGTTATGCTTTTGTGTGTTAAACTGATAGAATAATTTTGACAGAACAAAAAACACTTGATATGTAAATGAATCAAATCACTTCTACTTAAAAATATGGATTACAAGTAAGTATGAAAACATGTAGTTGAACTTTGACATGTCAGAATCACATTGAGTTTGTAATCATGTCGACGATAAATATTTTCCCAGAATATCATTGTATTTCTTAAAAGATGTTTTAAAGAAAAAGGGGACGGCATGTTGTAGAGGTGAAATTGCATGAACTTACGTGAGGCTTCGTCACCACCCTTCGGTTACCCTACCAGGGCAGAGCCGAAATTCCCCTACTCTAACTCCAAAACTGGATCCGCCCCTAACGTTATAAAGTATCTGCCAATTACCGTATATAAAACAATGGGTTTTGATAGATTTCAGCAAAATATTGGTAATTATCTACCTTTCTTTACTTGTATTCATCAATAAAGTAACGTTTCTTTCATTTCATAAAGGCCATCAAAAACGATGCTTGTTGCAATGTGTACAGACTTCATGCCATCCCAGATTTCATTTTTAAAAGCCACTGTAATTCTTCAGTTATGTTACACAAATGACAATGTTGGTTATATGAGACAATAAGTTTCGGCGTACTCTGGTAATATTCTAGATATGACGATTGAATGCGTGACAATGGCCGCACGCACGCATCCATTTTTTTACTTATTGTTAGACATTGATAAGTAAGCTTTTATATTGGGTGATCGATTTGTTGTATAAGAATAGCATATGCATACATTTTATTACTTATTAGAAATGACCGAAATGACACATCATCAGATTGTAGGTGTAAAAAGCAATTACAGCCAGCATTAATTTGATAAAATATTGCAACACTTTTATTTGTATATAACGCAGTGTTGTATACACATATTTAAATCAATAGTCATCTCTTTTATTTTGTATATTTCTATGGGGGATATTATGTTGGCCTGCGGTTTCTCTGACGTAAGTGCTACGTCATCAAATCACGTGTTAAATTTGTGTGATCATCAATGTAAACCCCAGTAACACGATGGCCATGGAAAATGTGTAACAATAAATATAGATCATATATACCTTTGAATTTAGTGCACCATATGCGCATTTCGACAACTTATGTCTCTTCAGTGATGCGCGTGGCCAAATGATTGGAATTCTCAAAATATATAAATAAATATAAATATATAAATGAAGAGCAGTGTTGTTCAAAACTAAAATGACCTAAAAGTGAACCAAAGAATCTATCTAAGGACAGAGCTATGCTTGAGGGAGATACTCCTTAGTTTTAGAGTGATTTACTTAATTTGATGACTGAAAATTTGAAGTATATATTTCATGTCAGTACAAAAGCACTAAAAACTAGACTTATGATGCCATCGGGGACTTTCAATCCACCAGCAGTGACAACGGCCTAGTGGTTATAATAAATATAGAAAATATATACCTTTTAATTTAGTGCACCATATGCGCATTTCGACAAGTTATGTCTCTTCAGTGATGCTCGTGGCCGAATAATTGGAATTCTCAAAGTATACAAATATTTGAAGAGCAGTGTTGAAACCAAAATGACCGAAAAGTGAACCAAAGAATCTAAACACTTCTTATCATGTTTGATAAGTATATTTTTCACGGAATGTGTAGGTACAACCTAGTTTTAAATTGAGAAAATATCATTCTACCCGTAATTACTTGTATCACAATATGACCAAGAGCTTAAATGTATTATGTCAAAAAATTGCCATGCGCGAACTCTGGTCATGTTATCGTAACAACTTTCTGTAATAAGCAAATTGTGACACTGATAACAGAAGCATATTGGTGAAGAGTATTTCTAAATCTAATGTTTAGATAAATATAGAATATATAAACCTTCTAATGTTGTGCACCAGATGCAGCATTTCGACAACTTATGTTTCTTCAGTGATGCTCGTGGCCGAATTGTTGGAATTCTAATATAAAATAAATATTTGAAGAGCAGTATTAAAAAAGCGACCGAAAAGGTGAACCAAAGAATCAATCCAAGGACAGAGCTATGTAAGAGGGAGATACTCCTTAGTTTTAGAGCCCTCGGAGACTATCAGTGCACCAGCAGTGACACTGGCCTAGTGGTTATAATAAATATAAATCATAAACACCTTCTAATTTTGTGCACCAGATGCGCATTTCGACTTTAGATACTATGTTTACTATATTCTCTTTATCATTTGCTTGAAATTTCGGTGGATTCAGTGAAATTCATCATTCCGAACAAGTTGCATATTGCTTATGGGAAAACTCTCTCTGTCTGTCTCTTTCTTCTCTCTCTCTCTCTCTTGAAGAACAACAAGAACGACAACAACGACATCATAATCATCAACAGCAACGACAACGTCAATTGGCGAGCGCGATACCACTAGGCCATACCGACTGGAGGGGGAGTAAGAGACAGATAGACAGATAAACAGGCAGATAGGGGTAGAGAAAGAAACAGAGAGAGGAAGAAAGGGGGTTATACAGAAATAGAGAATTGCCACAAAAGTCAAATTCCGGAGAAGGCGTATCCTTTTTTTTATTCTCCTGGGTACAGACATACATAGAGACAGACATATAGACAGACAAAGACATACATACAGAGATACACAGACGCAGAGAGAAGGGGAGAGACATGAGGACTCTACACGACAAAGTACGTGCTATATACAATGTACTGTTTTGATATATTTTTTTTTCAGTAGCGACTTTTCCGCGTAGAGTTGGAGCAGGTGTTTTGTTTCCTTTCTTCTTTACATCAATATTGAATTTGTCATTAAACATAAGTAAATAATTGGGAAAAGCTACTTACACCGACAAAAGAGGTATTCTACATTTTTGCCCGAATAAACGAAAAGGAGTGGGGTATAAAAACCTCACACTATCGTAGTTCAAATGAAAAGAGTGTTATCAATTGTACGCACTTGTCAAATTGTTAATACTCATATAACTTAAAATAATGAGCATAATTTGCATATGAAAAATACCTTATCATTTCAAAACAATCGATCAAAATTCATTTTAGTCCCTAAAATTAGAGTCTTCTCACTTTGGATTGGAACGTCATAAAATAAAAACAGTAGACACTGACTTGAAAGTAACCACGTGACAAGGTTACATACTCATTGAGCAAGAAGGAAGAAGGACGGAATCTTACAATACAATACAATACAATACAATACAATATAAAGATTTATATAGCTCCCTATAGAGAATGAGAACTCTAAAGAGCTGAACATAAAATCAAGTATGTGTCCTTGATTAAATCCACAAAACTTTGAGATTCGTCAAAACTTGGAAATACCTGCAGGTAGGGTATGATCAATCTTATTTGAACGCGATACAGAAATTACTGTATGTAAATAATGGAAATTATATGGATTGTCAACATCATATATCTAGATTTTATTTACCTGCACAATTATACTCTGTCATATTGTATTTTATTACTTTATAGCATGGATATCTTATCAATCTTTTTATATTAATAATGGACATTGGTATTTTTGTAAATACTAGATGTCTCTGACAAAAATATAAATATATATTTATACTTTATTGTCTCCTTCCTGCATACCCCTCCCTTTCAACCCCTCTCCCATTTGAAATAGAGTATCAATAATAAATTAATAATAACATTGTTATGATTCATTGCTTTCTGCATTTTACAGCTTGATGATCAGTATTAATGGCTGAAACTTGTGGTTTCCAGAAAGCGGTACCTTGTGAATTCTGTGAGGACCCAGCTAAATACCAATGCCTGAACTGTGATGACGCACTATGTACAACGTGTAAAGAGAAGCATGAGATGAAAAAACCGCATCACAAGTATGTACCCTACTCCCAGAAAGAACAAACAATATGTGTGAAGCACCGTGGATATAAATATACGTACTGGTGTGAGAAATGTAAGAAATCATGCTGCGCAGAATGTATTGTAATATCCCACAAAGGGCACGATATCATCAATATCGAGGAAGCGCTCCGTGCAAATAAAGATACCGTTAGAAGAAACTTACAGGGTCCCTTTAAAGCGAGTTTGACAAAATGGCGAACACTTCTTCAGGAAGCCAGACAAATGAGGGAAGATTATACAACAAGCATTCAGAAGATTGACGATGAGGTAGTTGCCCATGCGACCCGACTTCATGCAGCGGTAGATGAGAACATGACAAAAGTGCGTAAAGAACTCCAGAAAATCCATACCTCAACGGAGGCATTGCTTCAGTCACAAGAACAGATTGTCAATGATATATATGAGAAATACCAAACAAATATCAATAAATTAGATGATCTACAAGAAGGTAACGATATCCGTCTTTTGGACTACACATTTGAACCTGACGACATGGCAGAACTTCCAACACTAAGCCGGTATTCACCTCCAAGCTATAATCCTGGTCAAATCAATGATCAGACTATCATGACCATGATCGGGAACCTGACCACTACAATACACAACTGTGTAAATGAGGATCAAAGCAGAAATACAGCGGATGTAACACCTAGACCTTTACCACAGTCGCCCCCGACCCCCACAGCGTTATTAGACACGCCTGCGGTACTTTCCTCATTTAATCCTGGGTATGATTATCCAGACATCGCCTGTACCACATCATCAGGTCTGGCCTGGGTGAGAACTGGTGATACACGTCTACAGTTAATGGACCGTCACGGCAAAAGGAAAAACACAATTAATACCAACTTCAATTTCAATGACGTCACCGTTACTATGTCAGGAGACATGCTATTTACTGACTGGAACAATAAGCACATTGTGTCAGCGTCAAAGGGCGTGATGTCATGGAGATTCACGACGTTACTGTCTACGCAGTACGAGCCGTGTGGAATCTGCAGCTTACGAAATGGTGACGTCGTCGTGACACATCCATGGGATGAACACCGCGTCATCCAGTACAACAAAGCGGGGGACATTATATATGAGTTTGATCAAAGCTTATTCGCATCACCAGCTCGAGTAGCAGTGAATGCTGTCAACGGTGATCTGTATGTGTGCGACAGGTACAAACAGAAGGTATTAACATTTGGTACAGACCATAATTTACGTTACGAGTATACAGGATCTGATACGACATCCTTAAGCTTCTGCCCATTGGACGTTAGCACTGATAGCAGTGGTCGCGTCCTCATCACCGACAGGTGGAATAACAGGATACATATCCTGGACATGGACGGAGAGTTTATACGGTATCTAGAACCTCCTGAATTGACGGAGCCATGGAGCATTGATATAGACAGTGAGAGAAACGTGTGGATTGGGGAGTATGAAAGACAGGTGAAAATAATAAAATATCTATGAATGTTAGAAAAATACCGCTCTTAAAGTATACAAATGTGCATGTGTATGAAATTTAAAAAAATGAAATATGTTTCTAAGAAGAAATGACTGATGTTTTCAAATTAATATTTCATTCTTTACAAATGACTGAATATTCACCCGTAAGATACTGTCAATTGTCAATGTTCATTTCCATATGATTATATATGTGCCTCACTTTAACTTTATATTATTGTTCTTATTATCTATGTACATGTATGTGTCAATGTGTGCATGTGTATACATGTATTCTTATGTGTCTATGTAAATAATGTATGCTTACTTATCTATATGTGTACATACAGCCTTTGTTCTGATTTTCATATGATTATACATTTGAATCACTCTGGCTATACTACTGTCATTAGTATTACTGCTTGTTTATATATATATATATATATATATATATATATATATATATATATATATATATATATATATATATATATATATATATATATATATATATATATATATATATATATATTGTGCATATTTTGATAATGTACAAGTTAATTTGATGTGTCATTGGCACAAAGAAATAAATAATTAAACGTGAGCAATATGGTTTTCATCAGTCACCCCTGATCTCCACTATAAACATATAAATAAGGTAAATGTCAATCATCCCTGGGCAATACTGTAGACAAGAGAAAATTGAAAACATCTGAAAAAGCTCTATGTCAAAAATCACCAAGGACATGCACACAAAACATGATAATAATAGAATACACACTGAAAAACAACATTACATAGATATTCGATTGTGCTGCGGTTACGATACCGACGTAGAACGGTCAATTGAAGTAACAAACGTCATTCAATTGGTGTGGTTAACCGGTTTACGGGCGCCCACCTTCCCACTCACCGCAAAAGCAGCACAATCAAAGGACACACATTAAAAAATCTATAAATAATCTTCCATACAGAGAACAAGGAGTCCCGACTAACAGTCGCAGGGGATAATAAGTTTATTTCAGTTACTCCTGACCTACTCTATAGACATGTACATAAGGATATCCTCGGTCACACCTGATCTCCACTAAAACATATATATATATATATATATATATATATATATATATATATATATATATATATATATATATATATATATATATATATATATATATATATATATATATACATATATATATATATATATATATATATATATATATATATATATATATATATATATTATATATATATATATATATATATAGTTATCCTCAGTCACTCCTGATCTGCACTATAAAACATATATATATAGTTATCCTCAGTCACTCCTGATCTGCACTAAAACATATATATATAGTTATCCTCAGTCTCCGATCTGCACTATAGACATGTATATAAAGTTATCCTCAGTCACTCCTGATCTGCATTATAGACATGTATATAAAACTATCCTCAGCCAATCCTGACTTGCTCTATAACATGTACATAAGATTATCCTCAATCACACCTGATCTGCACTAAAACATGCATATAAGGGTATCCTCAGTCACTCCTGATCTGCACTATAGACATGTATATAAATATGTCCTCAGTCACCCCTGATCTACATTATAGACATGAATATAAAGTTATCCTCAGTCACTCCTGACCTGTTCTATAGAGATGTATATAAGGTTATCCTCAGTCACTTCGGATCTACATTGTAGATATGTATATAAGTTTATCCTCAGTCACTCCAGATCGGCGCTATAGGCATGTATAGAAAGCTATCCTCAGTTACCACTGACCTGAATTCTAGACACATGCGACGTGAGAGAGAGAGTTTGTATGTGTGTGTTTGAGGGAGAGAGAGAGAGAGAGAGAGATATGGCTTAATGAATTTCTGAATTTTCTGCATTTTCGTGGAGACACTTGGATATTTGGATCAGATGTCTTGTTTCCACTTTTTCGGGTTTCATATTTTTCATTAAAGATATATTTGCAGCGGCTTGTTTATACAAATGGAGAAAGGAAGGATTCTACATATTTGCCCGAGTAAAGGATAGCGGGGAGGGGAGGGGGGGGGGGGCTAATGGCCCAAAAAGTAGAACTTCACAACATAATAAAATGGAACCCACTTATTTTATGCACTTGTAATACCATACTGTTGATTTGTTGATACCCTTGCAAATCACTGAAGCAGCATGGTTTTGACTCTTCATTTTTAAACTAAAAGGGGGTGGGGGTATAAAGGATGAGTTATACTCTCTTCAGAAATGTCGAAAATCGATGAGTTTATTTGCTTGTTTGTTTTGGTTTTCTAGATTTCCATTTTTCCTTCAATGTGCGTGTATTTGTGTGTACATGTGTGTGATTACTTTCTTCTTCGAATCGGAAGGACGGTATCTACACTGTATACGCCGTATTGAATCTGCTGCTTACGTAATGGTGACATCATCGTGTCGTATCCTTGTGAGGATCCCCGAGCCATCAAGTAGCAATCTGAACACCGTCGCCATTTTTTACAAAAATAGATTCGGAAGCCCCACGGCGCAACGATATACATGTATACTAAATCGCTTCAATTCTTCGGCTTTCCTCGTAGGAGCACAATGCGAAATGATGCGAAAAAAAAGTTCATAGGATTGATTTTATAGCTTAGGATATGAGAAGTTCAGTATGAAATGTAATACCCGTTTTGATTAATATTATACAGTCGTAACGGCAATTCAGAAATCCTAGCGAATTTCAATTTTCTTTTTAAAATGTTAGAACACTGGAAACGAATCAGAGGAAACTCGAAGTGATATTTAACCAGTGCACGTGCGTACGTATACTCCGCCATGAAAAATCATTCTAGTTCACCCATTCAGAGAGAAACAGATATAGACAAAAGCAGGTAATGGACATAATTGCTTATTTTCGTGCAAACATGGCAGGCATGCTGATCATGGCCATGTGTGTTTACATAACAACTGGAGGTAGTCCCAATGGCTGACTACGTAGTACGTACGAGTTGTATTCGCTTACGGAAATGGACGAGTTGTTACGATTGATCCAGTGCAATAAGGCATGGGATATTATACATGAATTTGTACGTTAGTGACAATGAGAAAGAGAAACTATTAACATTTGGGGCTGACCTTAGTTTACGTTAGGAGTATACAGGATCCGATACCGAACCATTTTACCCGTGGGCGTCTGTACTGATAGCAGTGGCCGCGTCCTCATCACCGACATACTGAAGAACAGAATACTTATCCTGGACAATGACGGAAAGTTTATCCGGTATTTACAACTTCCTGGATTAAACGATCCATGGCACATTGATGTAGATAGTGAGGGAAACACGTGGGTCGGGAATAATAAAGGACAAGTGAAAATAGTAAAATACCAACAAATGTGACGGAAGATATCGATCCACAAGAATATAATTGTTTATTGATATTAAATACAGAAATATTTTATCACAGTGATACTAGATGCACGTAATGATTTAAGGGGACAAATGTAGCCCTAAATTAGAATTGTTTCAAATTTGGTTTATTAAAAGGTATATATGGTCTCTATTTATTATAACCACTAGGCCGGTGTCACTGCTGGTGGACTGATATTCCCCGAGGACATCATACGTCTAGTTTTCAGTGCTTTTGTACTGACATGAAATATATACTTCAATTTTCTGTCATCAAATTAAGTAAATTACTCTAAAACTAAGGAGTATCTCCCTCGTGCATAGCTTTGTCCTTAGATAGCTTCTTTGGTTCACTTTTCGGTCATTTTAGCTTCAACACTGCTCTTCATATTTTTATATATTTTGAGAATTCCAATCATTCGGCTACGAGCATCACTGAAGAGACATAACTTGTCGAAATGCGCATATGGTGCACAAAATTAATATGTATATTTGTTCTATATTTATTATGTAGTGATTACTGTTTACTAATCAACATTTCTTTCATTCTTTACAAATTGCTGGAATTCAACAATAAAATTATGTCAATTCGCGTCTAATTGAAATGCCGTTTATAAAACTATGTCCGACAATTTCAAAGAATAAATACATCTTACAGTTTTAGGGTATTTAACCCCCCCCCCCCAATCCCCTTGTTCCACATGTACTTACCTTTGACTAAATACCATGCTATGGCACTAGTTAGCTACTTTCCTACGATATATTATACTGTGGTACATTGCTGTGAGTGTGACAATCATGACACTAGTTACTTTCCCCCTTTTTTATTATATTGTAGTACATTGCTGTGAGTGCGACAGTCACATGACTAGGTACTTTCCTGTGCTTTTCTATACTGTGGTACATTGCTGTGAGTGCGACAGTCACATGACTAGGTACTTTTCTGTGCTTTCCTATACTGTGGTACATTGCTGTGAGTGCGACAGTCACATGAATAGGTACTTTTCTGTGCTTTCCTATACTCTGGTACATTGCTGTGGGTGCGACAGTCACATGACTAGGTACTTTCCTGTGCTTTCCTATACTGTGGTACATTGCTGTGAGTGCGACAGTCACATGACTAGGTACTTTTCTGTGCTTTCCTATACACTGGTGCATTGCTGTGAGTGCGACAGTCACATGACTACTGTCCGCGCCACTTACTCTGGAAACTGGAAAATCTGGATTTTCAGTTATTCATCTTCAGAATAATTTCAAAAAGGCAAAACCATTCGATAGATCTTGTTTAGTCGTAACTTTTGGTGTATGCTATATGTTTGCATGAAGAAGCGTTCATATTTTATAGAAAAAAATCAATTTTAGATAGGGCGATTTCCATGTTAAATTTTGACGTGACGTCGCCAAGTTTCCCATAGACTCAATGTTAAACATCGGCGACGTCACGTCAAAATTAACATAGAAAACGCCCTATCTAAAACGATTTTTTCCCTATAAAATACGAATGCTTCTTCGTAGAAACATATGACATACACCAAAAGTTACGACTAAACAAGATCTGTCGATTGATATTAATTTTGTAAATCTATTTTAAAAATAAATAAGTGAAAATCCAGATTTTTCGGTTTACAAAAGGAGTGGCGCGGACAGTAGGTACTTTCCTATATTGTGGTAAATTTATGCAAGTTATATGACACTAGTCACTCTACTGTGATTTGAAGAAGAAATACTGTACACAAGTATTCAATCATTTGTGGTACCTCTGCACAATTGTAAGAGCTTTGCTTTTTAATATTTCCTAGTCCAGAAACAAATTCCGGAATGTACGTTATTTCTTTACCTTTCACCGAATTGATATTATTGCACTTATAATATGGTCCCTTCTGCTTGATGCAATGCAAAGGCCTATGTGCAGACCAAACCGTAAAGGTGGTGGAATTCTAACATGCAACAACTACAATGGGCATGGTACCAACACGTAGAGGACACACAAACTATGAACAATAAAGATTCGAAGAAGTCCTCCAAAGGGAAGTCCGGTACATAAAAAGTAAAGGAAAACAAACCAATCTAATTAAAACCATATCTTTATTCGGCCTTTTTATTTGTCCCATTGCGGATAAAGATCTGTCGAAACTCCGTAAGGGGTCATGTTCTGGTGAACTCTGATGACGTTTCAGTCACCGAAAACGTTATTTCCCATATCCAATCAATGACTCGGCTTGGCATGTGATAGTGACGCAATATGTAACAAACGCTGTTCAAAACCTACCTTGTGGGTCACGCACTCTGTGGATGTTAATTTCATTCCTAGGAATTTGTAGCCGATCCACTGATTGGCTGAAAATCAGAGTTCACCAGAACATGACCCCTTACGGAGTTTCGCCAGATCTTTATCTGCACTAGGACAAATAGAGAAACAGAATAAAGATATGGTTTTAATCAGATTGGAGCACAAACACTATATTGCAAATTTTCGGCCTCACGACCTTTATCAAGTAATTTTTCAGATGACAAATACAAAGCTATGTAAAATCTATGTTTACAAAGATACACAAGCTCGTGAGGAGGAAAATTTGCAATATAGAGTGTTTGTGTTCCTTAATTTTTATGAACAATAATTTTACACGCACTCTGATCGATTTTATTCGCTTCTGCATTTTCATCATATGCATTCCTGTGCATCCTTCAAATTAGATAAATGTAAACTTTTCCAAAAGCTATTGCATTAGGTTACCATTCCAATCTCGGACAGCTTCCAAACACCTCTTCTTTTCCATAGAATTTGAAAATGTGTATTCTTTCGACAACCCTCCCCCAAACGTGCATGACCAATTATTATATTTTTTAACATTCTTAATCATTGTCATGTCGAATTGATATTCATATCAATCTATCTTCATCATTTATTCTTGCAGATGCCACCTTAAATCCCAGTCTTTCTTATTTGATCCGATATTTACACGTGAACATCATTGGATGTTATTGTCAAATGTGTCTTCTGCATGACTTTATGCTATTGTTAAATATCACAAGTTCCGGTGAATGGAGTTATCGGTCTTTGACATTCCCTAGTGGCTATTGTGAATGTTAGTTTTAGTAGCTTGTGATTAAATGTAGTTCTGAAAAAATAATTTCACCACCAGTCATTCCCAGTCTGTCTGTATTCCAGCCGAAGGTTTCCTGAAATGTACATTCACTTCCACTTTAAACTGTCGATCCTTGAGAAATGACAAGTAGGATTTCTCAAAGAAGTTCACTAGCAGCTATTGTGAATGTTAATGTAAGAAATATAAGTGCAGTTTGTGCGGTATACCAGATAACCTCCCCATCTCTTTAACGATGTTGTTGTGGTATTGCAACATATATAAGTCACTTTATTCTCTAATCAAAAAAAGGTAAATAAATAAACTGAAGGTATTGTAAGATGTTTAAACCATTATTTACTTTTCGTAGACATTTTAAGTATATCTCAAGCACTTTAATATACATAAACATATAAAACTTACACCTTTGAAGTTAAACTCTAACATATCATGCAAATAACTGCATACATACACAGTACAAAACAAGTATAACGAGTGTTCTTTGGATAGCTCATAAACTGGTATGACCTACAGCACATACAATATTCTTTGGGACAAGGTACAGAAGTTAAATATCTTATTTACTCAGGGTTCTAATCATATATTTCTTTTATCTGTAAAGAACATGTGGGCTGCAAGATAACCTTAATGTTATGATTTTGTTATATTGAATTTATGATAAATTCAACTAAAATTTATTACAGTAAATTGTACACATGTATATATGATGCAGTTGTTGTAACTTTTTATTAAGAATATTGTATTTCATAGAATACTTCTGTTCGAAGCACAGATGTTCTGATGACAATGATGGAAATAATATTGTAAAATTCCAGAAAGCAGGACACACTGAGGTAAAAACAAAATACTTGATCAATCAGTGACAGGGCTTCAACATTTTAGCCCTAGAAAATTTACTAAAAGTAGGATTTGTTGTCGAAATGTCATGCCCTGCTCTATTATTATATAATATCTGCAATACCAGCAATCAATTGGCATTAATATTATACAAACAGACATGAGTTGTTGACTTCTCTTTCCTGAAATTCATAAACATCAAACGATGTCCAATATTCTTTGAATTTTGTCTGAATCAAAATATACACGCGCAGAGCAGAGAGACACACGGTTGACAGAAATAATGATAACCAAGTATCACTCTGTAAGCTGGGTAAAACAAAACTCTCACAATACATCCTGTGGTCATTACTTCAAAGGTAGGTTACTATAATACCTTAATAAACAAAGTAACAAAAAAACCCCCTCAAATACAGGGTAACCCAAAACATTTAATTAAATTCCCTATTAGTATTGGATTGAAAAAAGCAAAGAACGAATGCATACAAGCTAGTGATAAAATGTTGCCTTAACATGGGGGCAATATTGTAGATATGGACTGATAAATACACATTATGCTAAGTTTTGCATATTTACTGGAACAAAGTACTTATCAAAATTCATACACTGATATGGGATGATAAGGACTGATACAGACAATAAGAAATAAAATGTACATCAAAATTAAGGGATCAAATTATCAGATCTTCCCATAATGCATCACAGATATGCTCATACCTACAAATAAGCAGGAATTAATGAGACTTCTCTATAATCTATGTATATATACATCTTATATAATCTTACTAGAAATTCAGTATTGAAAAATCACCGATAAAATCCAAACTGCGTTTTCATTAATACCATGTAAACGTCTTGCACTTGTTCTTTTCTTATTTATCTAAAAATATCCTCTCAGAGGAGAATTTTTTTTCACATTCGAGATATCTATAGTGTTTTGTAGTAAGCATAAAACTGACTTTTTCTAAACATAATCATATAATTTCTACAGGCAGCACACAAAAGAGATGTAAATGTCAATAAACAACCAATGCCCTTGCTCTGATAATTATAAACATAAGACAAAGGAATCCTGAGGAATCTATAAATCTACAGCACCATGGAATCAAAAAGGGGGGATCACAGTAGTCAGGACATCAAAGCTTCCATTATGGCAAAGTGTATTGGAAGACTTCATATTTCTTGACAATTAAAGTGACACATTACATTTAAATTTCAGTTGACACACGCAGCCAGTGACATCTTTTGAATATTTAGACATATCATATTCCAACTTTATTTTACAGATTAGAACAATTATATCTACGTAACAATTGAATCCATTGGCATAATTCTGGTGAAAGACAAACAGATATATTATATACATGACATCATTTTGAAAAGATGTATGGCTCTTTTTTGAGACGGTAGGATAAAATATTGCACATTATTTATTGTCTCCATGTTGAGAAATCCTGTTGATCTAGCAGTGACTATTCACTGTCTACCAGTTGTTAGGAATTCATCCTGATCTAGCAAAGACCAATCACTACTGTTGAGTTCCTGGAAGTTGTCATCAATCATAACCTGTTTGTTGATTTTGCATGTTCTGAATAATCAGGGGATTTTCTGCAAGTGTTTTACCGTCAAACTATTTCTACTTGCTGCTTTGCAGCATTCTAACTAATTTAGAGGTTTCCAATATTTGACCAATCAGAACATTCCTACTTGCTTCTTTAGTAGAGTTCCCTAAGTGACTGACCAATCAGAACATTCATACTTGCTTCTTTAGGAGATTTCAGGAAGTGATTGACCAATCAGAATAGTCTTACTTGCTTCTTTAGGAGAGTACCCTAAGTGATTGACCAATCAGAATATTCCTACTTGCTTCTTTAGGAGAGTTCCTTAAGTTATTGACCAATCAGAATAGTCCTACTTGCTGTTTCAGTTTGTTCTGTTTCCAATTTGGTAATGAGTAAAATTCCTCTTTGGACATCTCTAAAATCTCCTACAAAAGGCAAAATAATGAGGTAATCTTTATATATATAAAGATATTAACAATTCTACAAAATAATGGCCTAGTTATTTCAATCCTGCGGCAAAATTCTGTTCTTCAAAAGATAATTATGGTAACCATATGTGTTGTTTTAAAATATTTTAGATGTTATCAATTTATTTCATACATTAATGGCAGGTGGATGTAGTCACTTCTAACTTCTGAGAGAAACTGGGCAGAGCACGGTTTACTTATGTTGATGTCTTCTTACATATTTTTGATAGCAACTTATTATTCTATGATTGTTTCGTGTGTAGTAAATTTTTATGACCTCTCTCTTTGAGAAACCTGATGATTCTTGTTCTCTATATGGAAGATTATTTATAAATTGTTAAATGTGTGTCCTTTGATTGTGCTGCTTTTACGGTGAGAAGGAAGGTGGGCGCCCATAAACCAGTTAATCACACCAATTGAGTGATGAGTGTTACTTCAATTGACCTTCCTAAGTCGGTATCGTAACTGCAGCACAATCGAAATTTTTTGTAATGTCTTTCTTTGTATATACTGCTGTTGTCATTTTTTTGTGTGCAGGTCCTTGGTGATTTGTGTCATAGAGCTTTGTCAGATGACTTCTGTTTTCTCTTTCATACATATTCCTCTGATTTCAAGGTGTCCATGAGTCATTCAATAGATCCTTAGTGCTCCAAGAGCACTTGGTCTTATACATTTCTTGCATATGAGATTGAAGAATTCCAAAGGAATTGGGGTGCTAGATCACTCAATCTAACACATCCATCTAGTACAAGGCGACCACTTGCTTGTGACGTCACACTATTTTATTTGTGAAGTCATTCTTCTCTATCATGTTTTTTACGTTTTATGATTAGAACAAGATAACACAGGCATAAAATTAAAGGTTAATTATCGAGAAGAAGAATCAAGAATAAGATTGTAGATTCCCATGATCCCTCTGAATTCTAGGAGTCTATGTATGCACTCTGTAGTACCTTTATGAATGCCACATTCACATAGCACAAAAAAAGCCCAGATTGCTTTATGTAATTTATTGATATTTTAATATTTCTCAATAAACTTCTTTCTGCTAAGGTCACACAACCTGCTTCAAATAGGAAATTCATTCTTCATTGATTTCTCTTAATACAAGTTGATTTTCTTTAGATAATTACTATCTAGGAAAAAACAAAGGGCGGTCATTTTTGGAAAGATATTGCTTAATACATTTTAGTAGAAATTTCATTGTTCTCCCCAATACCACTAGATCCACTGCGAGATTTGAGAAAATTGAAAAGTACCTCAAATTCCTCTTCCT
The DNA here is from genome assembly GCA_035048485.1 of Pteria penguin. Classification (NCBI taxonomy): domain Eukaryota; kingdom Metazoa; phylum Mollusca; class Bivalvia; order Pterioida; family Pteriidae; genus Pteria; species Pteria penguin. The sequence goes on along the minus strand of CM068593.1, from coordinate 3,065,317 downwards.
CCAGATATGCCTCTAGTTTGAGTGGATCTACTCCATCAGGCAATGTCTCCTCACACAACTCCTCAAATGTATACCTCGTCTGAGTGACTTTCTGCAGGATTTCTTCCAGCATCGTAACCTCTCCCTCTACTTTACCATCCTGGCAAAAAAAAAAAAATTTATGATTTGATTGTTTTTATAAATTACACAACCACTTCTCGTTGTTTGGGCACCCAGAAGACCTCCAGTACTTGTCTTCTTAGATATTACAGAGTATTATCACTGATAACCTTAAGAATGACTCATAGCACCTTCAATTATTAAGTAACATAGAAAACTTCTGCCACAATATCAGAGATATTCACCCTGGTCATTATTCTCTCAATGCCAGAGAGAGAACGAGCTGGAATTTTGGATAAAATATTGAAATTGAAAAGAAGTTTTCACAGTGGATTGACCGAGATTGAATCCATAGCAGGGCCCCAAAGTTATAGGTCCCACACTCCTGTATTCAGGTACAGAAACATCAAACTCTACCTCTGATATATCACACTAGTGGAAAATAAGATGGATGGTCCCTAATCAATCCATTAATCAATGGATGACTTCATTGAATAGGAAGAAACCGGCGTGGCCTAGTGGTATCGCGTCGGACTCCTGATCAGGAGGCCGGGGTTCGAGTCCCGCTCTGGTCATGCCGGTGTCCTGTCTTTCGGATGAGACAGTAAAAACCGAGGCCCCTTGTCGTGGTATGCATGGCACGTTAAAGATCCCTCACTGCTTCAGGTGGGTCCGTTGCAAAGGTCAAAATTTGTATGCCCCGCATCAGTCAGATGCCGTCACCATATACGTGAAATATTCGTGGTGTGACGTAAAACAAAAATCAATCAATCAATCAATCAATTGAATAGGAAACCTTTATATATAAATATATCACTGAGCATAAAACGGTTGGGTTATGTATCTTTAAGTGGACTAACAAACATGACAGCAATATATACTTCCCTACAGTCTTATTTAAAATTTGATTATCTTCTAAGCATACTTAAAATGTAAACAAAACATAGCATTGTGTGGAAAATATTTTTGTCTGGAGGGTTACTGAACACAATTTATCTGATGCAACTCAATTACAGGTGTTTGCAACATTCATGAGATATGGATTTGTTATCCTGCATACCCTGAGATTTATGAGATATTGTTTGATATCCTGCATACCCTGAGATTTATGAGATATTGATTGTTATCCTGCATACTCTGAGATAATGAGATAATGATTGTTATCCTACATACCCTGAGATTTATGAGATATTGATTGTTATCCTACATACCCTGAGATTTATGAGATATTGATTGTTATCCTGCATACTCTGAGATAATGAGATAATGATTGTTATCCTGCATACCCTGAGATTTATGAGATATTGATTGTTATCCTGCATACCCTGAGATTTATGAGATATTATCTCATTATCCTGCATACCCTGAGATCTATGAGATATTGATTTTTATCCTGCATACCCTGAGATTTATAGACTTGGCAGATTCATCAGTTTCCCAGTAAGGAAAGAGGTTGGTAAACTCCAGAGGTTCTAATCCTGCATACACTGCACAGGCACATGGGGGATTCTCTGGATTTTTCTCTGTAAACAATAGAGTTTAATCATCAAATACAATTCATTATAATTACATATAATAAATACTTCTAGAACTATGACCTATAGAAGTAAACTGAAGTTACTGATAAATAAATCACTCAAACCCTTAATGGTCATTTGCTCAAAAAGATTGGTACATCTTCTTAAAAAAAACGCTAGATAAAGCCAGTGGCTGTAAATCCATGGAATTCGAGACACTCAAGTGTTTTTGTTACGGTAAAGCTACTACATGATAATGTAAGTTATACCTTTACAATATTGAATCACCGTGTCCATTGCACATTTCCGGTCAATGTTAAATCTGGATTTGGCTGAACCAGTTTGAATGTTTTCCGTATGTATATCTTCCTCGTGCCACCAGCCGTGCCATAAATACACAATGTGGCGATTGTCCAGGAGGAAAAGAGCTGAAAAGAGCAAAGAGATTTCACATATTTTTCCCTGACGCTCAGTAATTGCTAATATTACTTTATCTAAACATTAACTACCAAAATATAATGTCATTCCGTATTCAGTGTGAAGCTTTATATCCACAAAAACTTTCTGACTCACCTGGCTGTGACGCCTTGTAGAGGTCAGACTGCAGTACAGGGAAGGTACAAAGAAGATCTGGTGTCCTGGATGGATTCAGTACTTCATTGACCTCGAATACGCCAGATACACTCGTCATATGAAAGAGACGTATGCTGACATCATAGGCAAGGGGATCTGAAATCAACAAATGGGAGATTACTCCAGTATTTAATCTGATCTGCTTTAATGGCAGATAAAGCTTTTAATCTATAATTAACTATTTCCAATACAATTCCTTTGGAATAATTAGAATTTACAATTAGTTTGAGACAACGCAAATCCATATAATGCAATGAAGTACATCAAAAACATACTCTAAACCACCTTACATACGGCATTCATATTACAGATATTTTTACTAAAATTGTGGTTAAATGTATGTTTTTGCAGATCTCCTTGACCATTGATAGTCATTCTTCAAATATATTACACGTGGCTCTCCCTAACTTTAATCTGAAAAGCCCCTTTGAAGTTCAGTAGAGTTCAAAGAAGGGATGTGTACCATTAAAAAAAATTAAAACTAAGAATTTTGACTCAGTATTATTAAGGCCATAATTAACAAATTGCTAGATTCTCATCCTACATTTCAAAAAAATTGGGGAGGGGGGTGTGCCAATTTAATTCTTTATTTTTCACTAAATAATAACATTGTTAATTTTCATAGTCTCATATGATTTCCTGTCAATATAATAGCTATGATTATTGGCTAATTCCATTTATCACTTGCTGCTATAAAACAATCATACTGAATAGTCACTGACCTTTGAGTAATGAGTGATAGAGACGTCGGTCCTCCTGTTTAGCACCGATAAAGGACCAAAACTCCGGCAGCTCCTTTCCTTCCTCCTGCTCCTTAATAAGGATATAACAGCCGTCCTTAACGCCAACCTCTAGAGGACATCTGCCATGAAGAGTACAAGGTTATAAGTTTTGCTGGTATTTTAAACTTGCTTCCTTGTTAGTGATATCTGTCTGTTCTGTACATTTATTACTATCCTCCTGCATATCAACTAATGAACTTTTTGTTTGTTTATGAACACAACACCAGGATTATATCACCTATATGGTGGTGGCCAGTGTTCAGTGGTGGAAGGTAATACCACACCAGGATTATGTCACTTAAATGGTGGTGGCCAGTGTTTAGTGGTGGAGGATAACACCACACCAGGATTATATCACCTATATGGTGGTGGCCAGTGTCTAGTGGTGGAGGATAACACCACACCAGGATTATATCACCTATATGGTGGTGGCCAGTGTCTAGTAGTGGAGGGTAACACCACACCAGGATTATGTCTCCTATATGGTGGTGACCAGTGTCCAGTGGTAGAGGATAATACCACACCAGGATTATATCACCTATATGGTGGTGGTCAGTGTCTAATAGTGGAGGGTAACACCACACCGGGATTATATCACATATATGGTGGTGGCCAGTGTTTAGTGGTGGAGGATAACACCACACCAAGATTATATCACCTATATGGTGGTGGCCAGTGTTTAGTGGTGGAAGATAACACCACACCAGGATTATATCACATATATGGTGGTGGCCAGTGTTTAGTGGTGGAGGATAACACCACACCAAGATTATATCACCTATATGGTGGTGGCCAGTGTTTAGTGGTGGAAGATAACAACACACCAGGATTGTTGTGGCTTGAGATTAGTGTTGGAAGTTGGAATAAAATTAAAGACTCATGAATCAGTTCCAGACATAGGGGCAGTGATACACCTTTCCATGATTGGGACTTTGTTATGCTAGTGTAAGCAGACTTGACAGAGTTGAGAGTTCAAATGAAGTATTAAGGTCACACAGTCATTAAGGTCTTCAAATTCCAAATTACACCTTAATAAACTTCTCAAATATTTTCATTTAAATTTTCAATATTTAAATGTTGTTCAAATAAATAGATTTATATACGATACAAAAATAAATTGTACTTGCGAAAACTATATCTGGACGTAGTTTTGTGAGTAAGACTCCACACGAAAATAAAAACTTTACTACATTTTATTTTACGACTGAAATATAGCATGTATAGGACTTCTTGCCATCATTATATTTGATGACTCTATATGTGGATACAAAGGGAGATAATCAACAAAATAGGGTCATACAAAGGATTTCAAAAACTGTATATATTCGTAACCACTGCCTATCAGGAAGTAGTTGATAAAAATCTCAAAATTTCACAAAGCACACGATGGAAATAGAATTTGAAGAAAATGATCCCGCGATATATCTATAAATAATTTCTTAGTGTTATTTCAGATACAATGTGGGTAACAATACAATACAATATGGGTAACAATACAATACAATAGACAATAGATATACTCACTTTTCTTTGAGTTTTTCGGCGGCCTTGAGCGCTAAATCTCTTGTGTGCTGCGGTGACTTACATCCGTGCCATACATACAACAATCCCGACGTCACGTTGAAAATGAGGAGCGAGGAGTGGCTACGTAGCTGCTGAGGACCTGTAGGGACCTCGATCAGACAGAGTTCTGACTCGTACTCGTTACGCACGCAGTACGAACGACATGGACCTTGAGTGTTTGTCTCCTCTTCCTCTCGCTTGCCGATGTGAATGATCATTTTACCATCAAATAGATTCAGAAAGCATGGCATTTCTTTTCCTTCGTCCACTCTGATCTGAAAATTAATTTAAAAACTGTTTTTGTATGTATACATTATCAGACTGTTTTGTGTTGAATTATAAACCACTGAAGTGGAGATATAAATACCCAAACTTGACTGATGTACAAAACATCTTAGAACATTAAGATGTTTTTATCTTTTAGCTTATTGTTTAATGCAACACCTAAAGTACAAGTACTAGGAAATAAACATCCATCCTTGGTGAGTATATTAAGCGATAAGCAATTCTTTTAGAAGGATAGCGATATGAAAATAAAAATTCTAAAAACAACTATCGCATATCATAGCTATGTACATTCCACCCTAAGGTTACAAAATATTAAAAACTTACTGCTTATGTTTTTGAATTGCTAAGATTACCATTTTGTAATGTTACCATTTAGTAATGTTGCCATTTAGTAATGTTAGAGGATGTAATGTACATACATGTAGCTATTACATGGACACCACTGTTTTCACTCGATAATGGCTAAGTTGACAGAAATTTGTGAAATGAATGTTGAGTTCTTTTATGTACACATCAGCAAATATTCCTATTTGTCTCATCTCATTACCTGGGGCCCTCGTTCTTCGTCGAGTTCCACCGTCATCAGTGCTGATGCTCCTTTCTCATTGATGGTGGAATGTTTACCTTGCCAGAAGAAGTAGGCACATCTCTCCCTACCCACCAGAGATCTGCGCGACTGACTGCCCTTCAGGTCCTTCAGACCTACGACACAAAAACACATGCCATCACTGACATAGTTAAAATTTCTCCTACTACAACTGGTAAACTCATAAAAGAAATAGATTGATTTAAAAAAAAAGTCTTACATGAAGGGAGTTCAGTAATATACAGATGGAAGGACAATAATTGATTACATTTGTTTATACTAATCACTTTTAATTGCATTTACACATGTACATGATTTCTTATAATACTTGGCATAAGAAAGTTCAATGCGGCGCCTAACATGTACCCTATGACTGCTCATCAATCATGTGGTGTACTAATTGATCCTTTTACATACTATTTTGTTTCCTGGGGCCAATTGTTCGAAACTTTAACCACTGGTTTAAAGCTAACCAATATTTAATATCAATCTAACTATATTTTTGAAATGAGAAGACTTTAAGTCATAGTCTGTTTACTGATTTGTAGCATATGAAATAAACTTTGTAAGGTAATTTAGATTTTTAGGCAGAAATGTTATAAATTAAAGTAATTGTCTCTCAAACTTTAACCACTGGTTAGCTTAACCAGTGGTTAAAGTTTCAAACAACTGGCTCCTGTTGTTTAAAGGTGCATGTCTTATCTCAAAATTACACAAAAATATTAACGCAAGAGTTTTCATTTTCCTATGTGACGTAGCACCCCCCTTAAGGAACAACTTCAATTATATTTAAAACATTTATTATACACAAAGTTGTTTGATATCAAAATTTAAAAATAATAAAACATGTGAAATTGAGAAAGAAAACTTTCCAATCACAATCCAGGCAACAGCAGTACTAGGGAAAAAATGAAAGAATCATGGAAACACACAAATCAAGGTTGAAGAAGGGTTTGCACAAATGATTTAAAGTACAAAATATGTAGGTCAAGGTCAGGGTAAGGTTGGCAGAAATGTGTTTGATATATGACAAAAACAAACAAATCAAGGTTGGAAAGAGTTGGAATAAGCTGAAGTCTTGAAAAAGGACTAATACAAAATGAATGTGTTCAATTAACAAACCACACACAAAGGTCAAGGTAGTTGAGGGTCAAGGTAAAAGGGTCAAGATGAAACATAAGATGACTTGGAACATCAGTGGACCATTATATGCATGCTGATACCTTGTACTTTTATTCTTTAGAATTATCACCATGCCATCTTACTTGGGATTTTTGTATTGTAAATTTAATCTTATTTAAGACTTTTCATACAAATTTCAATTTTTTAAACAGAAATGAACATTCATCAAAAATGAAACTAAATTCAATGTTCAGCTCCCCCCTCCCCCCCCCCCCCCCACACGCACACTAATAATTTTTCCTATGGAAATGTTTTTGAATGAATCAATGTATCTAGCGACCTCTGAATAGCTGTAAAATAACAAAGCTTTGCACACTGCACATCTGTGGATGCCCACAAAGTAATCTACACAAACCATGCAAGGATTTACCCTGATTGCGTCACAACAGTACATTGTATAACTACAAACGACACAGGTAAATAGGGAGAGACTGAGGTAGGTAAGGAAGGAGATACGATGCTTATTATATATATATATCTTTTAATTATGTTATCCTACTTTCAGCATGCTGCATTAAATCCTTTGATCTTTTTTCGAAAAATATAGTTGTGAAATTACAAATGATTTTTCTACATTCTTAATTTCAATGCAGTGACAGTCAAACTTGTTATAAAGACCACCTGTATAATTAAGAAGTCACCTGTCTATAATAACCACCTGTCTCTGTTCCTTACTACTAATCGCCGATGATCCGGGTTAGATTCCCGGGTTGCACCACTATGTTTAAGAGGATGGCTACCTCCTGCTTGCATGTCACAATATAACTGAAAAATTGTCGAAAGCGACGTAAAACACCAATCAACCAACCAAACAACCTTACTACTAATGGTCTATACAGAATCAACCTGTGTTAAGCAGCCACCTGTCTTTAAAAACCACATTTCTCTGTTCCTTACTACTATTGTATATACAGAATCAACCTGTATTAAGCAACCACCTGTCTATAGCAGACACCTGTCTCTCTTCATTATTACTAATGGTCTATACAGATTCAACCTGTATTAAGAAACCACCTGTCATTAACAACCACCTGTCTCTGTTCATTAGTACTAATGGTCTATACAGAATCAACCTGTATTAAGCAATCACCTGTCTTCAACAACCACCTGTCTCTGTTCATTACCACTTATGGTCTACACAGAATCAACCTGTATTAAGCAACCACCTGTCTTTAACAACCACCTGTCTCTGTTCATTACTACTTATGGTCTACACAGAATCAACCTGTGTTAAGCAATTACCTGTCTATAACAACCATCTGTCTTTGATCCTTACTACTAATGATCTATACAGAATCAACCTATATTAAGCAACCACCTGTCTATAACAACTACCTGTCTCTGTTCCTTACTACTTACGGTCTACACAGAATCAACCTGTATTAAGCAACCACCTGTCTATAACAACCATCTGTCTTTGTTCCTTATTACTAACAGTCTATACAGAATCAACTTGTGTTAAAAGACTATCTGTCTGAAGCAGCTAGAATAAGGTTGACCGTACTTCCATGTTCTGTCTACCTAAACTAATACTAGATCAAACCTGTATAAAGAGGCCACCTGCCATTAGTGACCACTCCTCAACCTTCCCTTTGGTGGTCACTTAAATTAGGTTTGACTGCACCATGATTTCTTTACTTAACAGATTGTAATACAAAATAAAATCAAAACATTATCCATGTGAAATAAAAAGAAGTAATATACCAAATTATACAAAGATCTGCATTTTCTTGGTTAATATTTTTTTTTTCAATAATTCTGACAGGGTTGAAGATGATTGGTCAGAATTATTACAGATGAAGTAATGAGGTATCAAAAAATTAAAACGCATCAGATGATAAGATCAGTCTGAGCGAATACGATGTGTAAACTATGTATTGACAGGATCTAACAAGAGTTATCTACCTTTATTTGTTATCATGTACTGCCAGCGTACTACATAAGTGTCGCCATCATGGAATTGTCCAAAGCTTTGTTCTGGGACGACGAGATGTTCGAATTCCAGCACATGCCACACTGTGACCCCTAAGGTCACGATGTCCTGTTCTCTAATAAATCCTTCCATGTCTTCTGCCCTGTACAAAGAAAACCATATCTAAATTACCCTATATAAAGTGCAGAAAATAAGATCAAATAATACCTATTTTTTTATCGCTATATATTATTTCTATGATATGGTACTGACTGAATTACATTGGTTATGCTGGCTCTTTTGGCTCTAAATTTCAAACTGGTTTCTTGATTTACATCATCATATTGCACTTGTAAGATGACAGCAGAAATTAAAACCCAAGCAACAGACACATCTGAAAAAAAGAGGGATCTTTATATGCCACATCTACCATGGTACCAGACCACGAAAATGCAGAACACCGATGAGTCACCGGTGGTATTCGAACATGGGACGACGCTTTCACAAGCCAAGCCGTTAACTGATTAAGCTACACTGGTTACTACTGAGATTTCAAAAACTAGTGTCTGGGTGCGATACCTCCCGTCAAATGTCTGGGTGCGATTCCTACCGTCAACAAATTTCCTTAATATTTCAACAAATCAATACAAATGGAGGAAACCGTTTACACACACCGTTTGAATCGATTTTGTCATAGCTCCTAGGCATACTTCCACAAAAATAAATATATAAAGAACGAAGCCATGAGGGATTCAAAATTTTGAAAATAGGACATTTTCTATAGTAAATTTTTAACATAGTAAATGTCACACGCACTATGATGACGTCTGGATGGTTGAAGACGATTTGAAAATGGGAGTGCCTAAGTTTTCTGAAATATTCTGTTCAATATCTTAAATATTACATCTAACGCTCTTATCATTAGACCGAGAAAACGAATTTACGTACCAGCTACGACCTCTTCCCACATGTGACCCCTCCAACATCAACGACACAGGCTTCGTGTTAAGTGGTAGTAACAGTTTGGCATCATATGGCTTGAGATCTGCCAGTTCATTCTGTAATTAAGGTGAATGAGATTTCAAACATAAATTCATGTGTGTTTTAATTCATTTTCAATTTTGATGAAAAAAATTGAAGCAAACTGTCGTTATGAGACTGTGGTACTCATGATAGTGTTCTTGACTGTACTGTAGCAGACCCTGAAAATAAGCGATGTTTTGGGGGTATAAACTCCAGTTTAACTAACAACACCTGCTGTGATTGGTGGACCCAAGACATGCTGACAATACACAGATATTTATACAAAACTCCTAGACTAGAACGGGGCAAGATTTGTGTGAAGTACCACATCTACAAATCATCAAAATGATAGCAAATCATCAAAAAGATAGCAAATCATCAATATGATAGCAAATCATCAATATGATACCAAATCATCAATATGATACCAAATCATCAAAATGATAGCAAATCATCAATATGATACCAAATCATCAAAATGATAGCAAATCATCAATATGATACCAAATCATCAAAATGATACCAATCATCAATATGATACCAAATCATCAATATGATACCAAATCATCAATATGATACCAAATCATCAAAATGATACCAAATCATCAAAATGATAGCAAATCATCAAAATGATACCAAATCATCAAAATGATAGCAAATCATCAAAATGATACCAAATCATCAAAATGATACCAAATCATCAAAATGATAGCAAATCATCAAAATGATACCAAATCATCAAAATGATAGCAAATCATCAAAATGATACCAAATCATCAAAATGATAGCAAATCATCAAAATGATACCAAATCATCAAAATGATAGCAAATCAAACTGCTCTCGTGATTCTTTATATCATCAATAAATTTTTTTTTTTTTGGTTGACTGGTGTTTTACGTCGCTTTCAACAATTTTTCAGTCATATCGTGACATGGAAGCAGGATCATGAATAAAAATATATCAAAAGAATTCGTATTTAATATCTGACTTGTTCTGTAGTACACATGATTATTATATTCACTTACCTTCATGCTAGACACATCCTCTGTGCTCTTGACCTTGATTAATCTTGAAGTGTCTGGCCAATCAGCAAACTTCTCTCTAAACAGTATGGTCTCCATGTTCTGATTGACTTTTCCGAACAAGGCCCAAGAGGGACGTTCCTTCGCCTTCGAGGGAAGACCCCCTAAATCTTCAGCTATTTAGAGGTAGATTGAAATTAGTGAAAAACATTGTGGATGAAAGGCAAGCATGATACAAACATCATCTTTCATTGGTTTTGTAATGAAAATTGGAGTTTTTGACAGGAACATTCCCCATCACTTGTACATGTACTGTGCCAGCTGTTGTGGTAAAAACTGCCAGCCTTTGGCATGTACCCTAACATTCCTCATTATGTATATTGTACCAAATAGTGTTTGGGGGTAATGAAAACTGCCAAGTCTTTGACAGTTATCCTGGCATTCTTCATAAATTATCACATGCCAGATCACTTATAATGTACCAGCTGGTGTTTAGAGGTAATGAAAACTGCCAAGTCTTTGGCAGTTATCCTGGCATTCTTCATCAATTATCACATGCCAGATCACTTATAACGTGCCAGCTGGTGTTTAGGGGTAATGAAAACTGCCAAGTCTTTGGCAGTTATCCTGGCATTCTTCATCAATTATCACATGCCAGATCACTTATAACGTGCCAGCTGGTGTTTAGGGGTAATGAAAACTGCCAAGTCTTTGACAGTTATTCTGGCATTCTTCATCAATTATCACATGCCAGATCACTTATAACGTGCCAGCTGGTGTTTAGAGGTAATGAAAACTGCCAAGTCTTTGGCAGTTATCCTGGCATTCTTCATCAATTATCACATGCCAGATCACTTATAACGTGCCAGCTGGTGTTTAGGGGTAATGAAAACTGCAAAGTCTTTGGCAGTTATCCTGGCATTCTCCATCAATTATCACATGCCAGATCACTTATAACATGCCAGCTGGTGTTTAGAGGTAATGAAACCTGCCAAGTCTTTGGCAGTTATCCTGGCATTCTTCATCAATTATCACATGCCAGATCACTTATAATGTGCCAGCTGGTGTTTAGGGGTAATGAAAACTGCCAAGTCTTTGGCAGTTATCCTGGCATTCTTCATCAATTATCACATGCCAGATCACTTATAACGTGCCAGCTGGTGTTTAGGGGTAATGAAAACTGCCAAGTCTTTGGCAGTTATCCTGGCATTCTTCATCAATTATCACATGCCAGATCACTTATAACGTGCCAGCTGGTGTTTAGGGGTAATGAAAACTGCCAAGTCTTTGGCAGTTATCCTGGCATTCTTCATCAATTATCACATGCCAGATCACTTATAAACGTGCCAGCTGGTGTTTAGAGGTAATGAAAACTGCCAAGTCTTTGGCAGTTATCCTGGCATTCTTCATCAATTATCACATGCCAGATCACTTATAACGTGCCAGCTGGTGTTTAGGGGTAATGAAAACTGCCAAGTCTTTGGCAGTTATCCTGGCATTCTCCATCAATTATCACATGCCAGATCACTTATAACGTGCCAGCTGGTGTTTAGAGGTAATGAAACCTGCCAAGTCTTTGGCAGTTATCCTGGCATTCTTCATCAATTATCACATGCCAGATCACTTATAATGTGCCAGCTGGTGTTTAGGGGTAATGAAAACTGCCAAGTCTTTGGCAGTTATCCTGGCATTCTTCATCAATTATCACATGCCAGATCACTTATAACGTGCTAGCTGGTGTTTAGAGGTAATGAAAACTGCCAAGTCTTTGGCAGTTATCCTGGCATTCTTCATCAATTATCACATGCCAGATCACTTATAACGTGCCAGCTGGTGTTTAGGGGTAATGAAAACTGCCAAGTCTTTGGCAGTTATTCTGGCATTCTTCATCAATTATCACATGCCAGATCACTTATAACGTGCCAGCTGGTGTTTAGGGGTAATGAAAACTGCCAAGTCTTTGACAGTTATCCTGACATTCTTCATCAATTATCACATGCCAGATCACTTATAACGTGCCAGCTGGTGTTTAGGGGTAATGAAAACAGTCTTTGGCAGTTACCCTGGCATTTCTCATCACTGACAACATGCCAGTCGACATTTCAGGAGTATGTATGCCATTCTTTGGCAGATACCCTGACATTCAACACCACAATTTCCAAGTGCAACATCATTATAAAACCTGAAATTACGCATGTAAGTAATTTCAAGAAGAAATGTATATATTCCATAAATAAAATATGGTTGACCTATCAGTACTTTATATCCCTTTCAACAATTTTCCGTCATATCTCAACATGGAAAAATGGAGGTAACCAACCTCTTAAACATAGTAGTGCATTCTGGTATACAAAATAATTCAAACTACATATACACATATAACATATCAATAGGACATTTTAGTAAGGTGAGTTGTCTGCCCTTGTTTACTTAGGTAAAGTGCTGAAGTGAAAAAGGAATGAAATAAACATGGTAATATTGTGCAACAACGGTAAAAATAATTGTATGTACTTTTCTGATTTGTATGATCAATACACGGATTTCATATTTTACATGATACAAGAGGCCTAAAGCCTGACAAATTACGTTTGGCTGGAATTTTCATTATGACGTCTATGCCAGGATCGTTCACAGTTGTGTTAATAACATGTCAGTTGTGATAATAATCGATGCAGCCACAACTTGACACAAGAGCTCTTTTTTTACTTGTGTCAAGTTGTGACTCCATAAATTTAAGCATAACTGACATGCGCTGTGGGATTGTTATGTCACATGGAATAGACAAAGTCAAAACATCATATATCAGGCATTTGAATGAGAAATCCAATTAATATGAAAAAGGTCCATTGAGAACAGTGATGTACATTGTCAGTCAGGTGGTGGCTACCTTCGTCATATTCCCAGGGTGCCCACTCACTTTTGACGTCAGAAATATAGGATTCAGACACCAATATAGGATTTTTTGAAAGAAAATATAGGAAAAATATAGGAATAATTGCAGAAAATATAGGAAATATATAGGAATATTCTGCTCTATTTAAGGTGTTTAAAGTAATTCAATAATATTTTTCATTAATATTTTGTCATTTCGAGGACAATGTGGCCTCCTCCACCCCTTACAGCCATCCAGTCCTCCACTTTATTATGAACCAACAGTAAATACAATGTACACAGATTGATACAGGTGTGTTTGCACCTGCTATGTATATTAATCAAAACAGAACTGGGATGTTTCTCCCTACATAAGATATATATACATCCAAACATCCATTCCTTCTTATGATACTTTTCAAACAATGAAGATTTTTCCAGCTCAAGTTTTCTTTGCTGTACTCTAATCTCTTCTAACTGCTCCAAAGCTTTATTAGACTTTTGGGATGCTGTTTCGATCATCATATGTGCAACAGTCAGTTTTTGTCTGTCTATTTCTTAGGCTTTAAGCACATTGTCCAGATTCTCCTGACCTTGCTTTATTAGCTCCCCAGCTGCAGTAACATTATCTTTTGCTTTCTTCTCTGCATCCATGAGCTCTTGTTCCTTAGTACTTATTCGTTTTCTTTTTGCATCTAGTCTTTCTCGTTCCTCTTGTATTTTCTATGCTTCTTCTTCTAGTAATTTCCTCTTTCGTGTTCTTTCTTCTTTCTTTTCTCTGTCACTCTCTAGTCTGATCATATATGCTGAGTGTGCACTTCTTAAACTTGCATATATATCTTTATTGAATGGAATCTGTTCTGGCCTACAGAGCTCTGGGTCATGAAATTTCACAGCATCTTTCGTCATCCTTATCCCATTGATTACTGTCTCACCTAGCTGCGATCTTTCCTTGGTGATTACATTGACATTCACTGACAAACTTCTTTCAACGTCCGCATTTCCATGTGGTAAGATAAGAGCTGTCTTTACTACCTTCTTTAACATGTTGTATTTAGGTTCACCATTTGCATTAGTGAGTTTGAAAACCTCTCTCCAGTAGTGATCTATCCTTCCTGATTTAACCTCATCGCTTACATGTATGTCATCAGCCAGATAACATTTCCACTCATCAATAATAATAACTGAATCTGTCTTTTGCTGGAGTTTCCGTGCCAGTTCTTGAATCTGCTGGACTGACTCTGCTTTGTCAATTGTTCTGTTGGCTGGGTTGAGGCATCTCAAACTGTACAGTAGTTTGTTGGAAAGTGGTAATTTCTCCTTCATGTATTCAGTAGACTTGATAAAAAATGACCTCATGGACAGCAATTCTCTCTTTCTAAGTTCAGGTTTTAGTTTACCTAGTTGCTTTCTCACTTTTTCACAGAGAAAACATTGATGTATAGAAATTTAAATGCATTTAAGTGTTAGAAACTAAATCTATATACAGATGATACCAATAGTTCTTGAAATTTGGTACATATTCACATAACTGACCTGAAAATTTACAAAAATATAGGAATTTATAGGAATTTTGGAGATATATAGGAAATATATAGGAAATGTCAGATTTAAAGGAATTTATAGGAATTTATAGGAAGTGGGCACCCTGTATTCCTCGCTGTGTTATGCAGAAAGTGAGAGAGGCAATGTTTATTTCTTTTCTTTTTTTTTTTTTTTCAAACTTGCCTGTACCTATTCTTTGTCCCATTTGCATAATGCTATAAGATCAGTATTTGGGAAAAATTTCAACAAATTTTGTGAAAAATGAATGACTTTTTCAATGGTTAGCGTCTTTATAACAGTCCTGATTTAAAGAGAAATATAAAAACTCCGAGAGAGGTCTTACTAAGGGTCGACAATTCACCTTACTAGATCCTGCTTTACAAACATGCAATTAATACAAAATCCTGTGTAAGTGTGGGGTGTAAATGTGGGGTGTAGGTACTAGGTTGGGTTTTGACACATTGAGACCATCTCATTTATGATAAGATCTGTCTGGTGATGGCGTCATCATTGCAACTTAGGCAACAGGGGTTTAACTAAAAATCTTAAGAACAAACGAGACATAAACTTTGCTAAGAAATATTTGTCTCCTCCCTAATGAATGCCAAACATAACATAACCGTTTACGCTGTTTACCAATGTTATTATGTATCAACATAGACTTCAAGAAAAATTCAATTGACATATGCGTAAATTTAGTCGGAAAATTTACGTCTACGTCAACATTTGTCTTACAACCTTTACAATGTAGTAAAACTCACCCCAGACCCACCCAGTGACAGATATGGTACAAGTGTCACAAGTATAATTCTATACAGTGTCTTTATGTATCAGCTAGTTTTACTGTAACATCATTATTTCATCCAATACGGTACATGTGTAAGTCACAATATCAACAACATAAAATCACATCAACCGTTACCATTGATACCAAAAACATAACAAAGACAAAATAGACGACTCACTCAACAATGGACAGACTGGATTGACATCGCATGCAGAATAGTCATAACCTGTCTCCCATAGCTGTCGTGCTAGCTTTACTCCAAGTTTCCTCTGATCTGGTTTAACTGCTTTTCCTTGCCATATATACAACTCGCTTCCAAAATCGAAAACATATACCTGAAAAAAAAAACAGATACTGTGAAATGTTGTCATAAGTGTGTAATACTGATGAATTGAAAGAAACAATGTGATTTCATCACTTCTGACTTATTTTTCAGTTCATACAGAGAACAAAGTGCATTAATAGGATGAAAACTTATGAAAATTTTAAATCATTTATTTAAGAAATGACTGTAAAAATTTTTTCTGTCTATTGATGTATAGACAAAAACCGATGCACAAACTGTATAGTCCATGTAGCAGATTATTTTTAGTATGTGGATCGGTTTTTGTCTATACATCGATAGACAGAAAAGTTCTACAGTCATTTCCTATAATTTAATAACAGGTATTTCAAAATATGACTTTTTTTTAAAGAACAATAACATCGTTCATTTGAAAATGATAAATCAAAATTTCGTGCATCAATCTTATGTTAGCCAATCAGAATGGCGATCTGATGGTGGCCACATCAATAATAAAAATAGTATATAAGTGAGATGAGAAGAAAACCATAAAATCAAAGATAAAAAGCACTAATGATTTTATACTCTTTTTCATTTTATTGAATTTAAAACCAAATTCTTTTATCAGTCAAATACAGATAGTCAGATATATAGATTGAACCAGAGTTGTGTTTACATGCAGCCCTGATTATGTATTAATCAAAAGGACATGGTCTATACAGAAATAGTCACAATTTTGCTCTGTGCATTTGTATATGTTTTATGCGGTCAATGTGGAAATAAATAAATTATACGTACATCATTAATGTTGTCATCTCTCATTCTGACTCTTAACACCACTAAGGAAGATTATTTCCTACTCTGACCCTTACGCATCACTAAGGGAGACGACTTCCTACTCTGACCTTTACCCATCACTAAGGGAGAAGACTTCCTACTCTGACCCTTACCCATCACTAAGGGAGAAGACTTCCTACTCTGACCCTTACCCATCATTAAGGGAGAAGACTTTCTACTGACCTCATCCTTCTTCAGCATTTCATGCTTCGGCACGTTGCCCCAATGCTCCTCACACGGTACCAATGAGTTGTCCTGCAGTCGGTACACCATATTGGTATCCACGATATGGTTCTCATATAACTCGTCCTCCTCTGTTGGACCAGCAGCTACAAGATACCGCGAAACCAATGGTTCAATTACAAATCAGTACAAGAACCTGGTGCTGAAGTCAGATTCGGTAATATCTTATATAAATCGCTCACCAAGGTAAATGATTTTTTGTTTCTTTTCACAGAATTACTGTATGTGTACTTATTTTCATACAGATGTATTTTAGCGGTATTAGTGCTGATCCAAGTGCACTAGATCATGGCTACGCTATCAATAGCTACATTTACTCTAACGAAAATGAACCACGACAGAACCTCAATACAAGAAGCAGGTGCGCTAAATCATGATTGAGCTTATAATTTGCCATCCCCCTTTTCGGCTGTTATGTGCTAAAAAATATGGCTGTGCTAATATATGTACCGGTATATGTACAGCATATAAATGACTCACCAAGGTACATTAGTTTTTGTTTATTCTTCCAACAGAAATTGAATAAATTCATAATATATATATTTTGTAAACAATGAGATAATTTCAAACAATATGGCAACATGGAAAATCTGAATTAGGAAATCCAAGAAAAAACAGGTTCATATAAGGTCTTTAAAGATTTTAAGATTTTACTGTTATTTGTTTTAAAGGAAGTAGTAAAGCCTTATTTATTTATCTATTTTTTCTTAAACATCTTACTAAATAAAACAATTTCTGACCTGTACAATATATCATATTTGACTTTACTGTGTTACCCTAGATGAACATCCTTGTCTTACAAAAACAGTCAATCTTACATGATATGGTGCCCATTCCACCAATAGCAGCCCAGAATTTTTTTCCGGTACCCAGATGGTGTCTGGCTTCTTCAACGGTATCCACCTGACTGGCTTTACATCCCATGTCCCTCTTCTGGTGAATGAAGGTTGCTATGTCTGCTGCCTGGAATAATCATCGTCAATTAATGTCACATGACCTCTGTCTTCTTTAGTAAAATAATTATACCCCTTATATATAAATACTAATTTCTTTTTCCATTGGTCACTGGTCCTATATTAAATGAAATTTTGAGAACTAGCACAGGGTCCGGCGCCATAAACTGAGAAAATACTTTAGTCATGATTCAAATTCTTCTGTTCAACAATGAATTAGCAACTGGGATTTGGATTTTTTTTAGTTTTATTCTATCGATAAATAAACCATTCTGCATGACAATTTATTTGAATGTTTGATAATGAAATAAATTAAAATGAAATAAATGGACTCAAGTACTTTTTTTCAGTTTATGGCGCTGAACCCAGCTCTTCTAGAGTTCCTTCCCACATCCCTGTCACCTCCCACTCTTCCCCAACCCCTTCACTACCCTATTGTAATTTGTTGCATCTTTATCCTTGGTCTTTCAGCATATTTTTTCCAAAATATGTCAAGATCACAGTACATGTATCTATAAACATTAACGACTTCAAAAAGTAATTCATAAGACATAATTGTATATTCCACAGATGCGTATGATCAAAGTCCCTTTAAAGACTACCTGTGTTAAGCAGTCACCTGTCTATAACAACCAGCTGTCTCTGTTCCTTACTACAAATGCTCTATACAGAATCAACCTGTATTAAGCAACCGCCTCCCTATAACAACCACCTGTCTCTGTTCCTTACTACTAATGGTCTATACAGAATCAAACCTGTACTGAGAGAGCACCAGTCTTTAACAATGGCCTTTCCCTGATCCCTTCTATCGCCTGTCCATACAGAATCAACCTGTATTGAGAGAGCACCTGTCTTTAACAATGGCCTTTCCCTGATCCCTTCTATCGCCTGTCCATACAGAATCAACCTGTATTAAGAGACCACTTGTGACCACTTTTTAACCTTTCCTTTCATAACCACTATATAACAAGCCTGATTGTACCTCCAGATCCCAACTAACTAATCACTATTTGACAGATTTATACCTTGGCTTTCTCTATGACGTTAGCAAACTCTCCGACCCAGATAATACACTTGTCTGGAGTCACCAAGATATAGCAATCACCGCTGTTGATGGATTTATAGCTGGGCTCAACCAGCCGAACTTGCGTTCTCCGTCGTCCTACAAATACAAATTGATATAAATCTTTTCTGTCTCAATACACCTAGATATTTTTGATCCCATAGGATATTTTTCTCGGTAGAAAAAGTTATATTTCCCATTGGATACTTCTTTTTTCCAGTACCGGTATTCAATTTCCCAAAAGGATACCTTTTTAATACTATGGGATGTAAACATAAGTTATGTTCTCTTAATAACTCCTCTCCCCAATACCACAGGAGAATTCACACACTTCTATTATTCCAAAGTTTGTTTTTGTATTAAATCCCACCAAGGGTCTTTTGCTTCCATGGGGATGGCATCAGACTGATGCTGTTATATATATATTTAGACCTTTGCAATGGACCCACCTGGAGCAGTGAGACAGAATATAAAAATGCCACCAGAGGGATTTGAACCGGAAGCACTTGGTCATGAGTCAAGCACTCTATGGACTGAGTGACCCCTACTCCATACCATTACAAAGGGCGTTTATAAAATAACAATCAAACTTGTTAGTAATTATAACACAAAGTTTACCTTTGACATGTATCAGCATGAGATCTTTGTAGGGATCCAGTCTTGCCGGAGATTTGCCCACATTCGTTCCATTCGTTTTGCGTAACTCGACTTTGGCAAAGTTCTCCTTACTGGCCAAACCTGCCAATGCTGCCTCGGCAAATCCAGCATCTTTAGCAACTGAAAAACAAAATATTCTAGGAATATTCAATCAGTTATGGGTTTAAACTGTCACTCCACGATTATTTCACATATATATTGATGGCATCTGCCTGAAACATCTCATAGAAATTTATACCTATGCAACCTTCCCACTTGAAGCAGCAACAGATCTATTACATGCCATGCCTACAATGACACAGGACCTAAGTTTATAATGTGTCACCTGAAAGACAGGACACCCATGGCGAGGGTCGAACCCAGGCCTCCTGGTCACAAGCTGAGCACCTCATACGCCGGACTACTCAAGCTTGGTCTTCTTACAAGACCATGTTATCACTGTGGCACCTAATTTCAATCCAATCCTCCAATCAGAAGCTATTAGCCTGTTTAGACTTATTGATTGATTATTGTTTTATGTTATCCCACGATTATTTCACGTATATGGTGACGGCATCTGCCTGATGCTTTGCATACAAATTAAGACCTTTGCAATGGACCCCCCTGAAGCAGTGAGGGATTTTTTACGCGCCATGCCTACCGTGACACGGGACCTCGGTTTTTACTGCATGATCGATCTGAAAGACAGAACAACGGTGTGCCGGGAGTCGATCCGGGACCTCTCGGAGCCTGTTTAGGGAGAATGCCATATATTAAAGGCACCAAAGAAAAAGGGATCTACGATTGAAAGCCAGTAACCAGATAAGTATCAGAAGATTCAATGCAATACAAATAGACCAATCTTTCTCTCCACATAGGTGGCAGTCCTTTACAAATAGACCAATCTTCCTCTCCACATAGGTGGCAGTCCTTTACAAATAGACCAATCTTCCTCTCCACATAGGTGGCAGTCCTTTACAAATAGACCAATCTTTCTCTCCACATAAGGTGGCAGTCCTTTACAAATAGACCAATCTTCCTCTCCACATAAGGTGGCAGTCCTTTACAAATAGACCAATCTTCCTTTCCACATAAGGTGGGAGTCCTTTACGATGCAATATATCTATATTCCCCCACCTCGAAACACAGAATCATCACGAAAAACTTCAGTAATAAGAATTTCACCATCCGGCATTTCTATGGTTTGAAAACAACTTCCAGCTTACAAGATGTCCATAAATGTATATTATACAATTAATAAGTTTACAAAATTTCCACCCTTCTACCCTTATTTTTTTTTACCACCATATAGTTAAACCAATACAAACTATGTGTCTTCTTTCTACATACTTGCTGCTGTTTTCAGTCGCTTTAATTCTTTCTCTGCGATGCCTGACGACACCTCCTCATACTCCGTCTTTATTTCTACGGTGGTCTTCATCGTTTTCAGAGGATTCTTGCTGCTAGCGGTATGCTTACGCTTCGGACGAATTTTTCTTGTTGAAGGAAGCCTTTAAATATTAAAATTCATATATGAATTCTGATATATAAATATCTTACAGTGTTAATGTTAAGATTTTTGTCAATTTTTGTATATATGATTTATATATATGTTTTGGAAAACTACTTAGAATCTTTATGATTTATTAATAGTTTTTGGGTTTTGTTGGATGTGTTTGATAGTGCATGTATTTTTGCCATTCATTTTTACTCTTATCAGATGTACAGACAAATGCTTGACAGAATGATCCCCGTTTGTAGTTCTGCATTGCAGGTGGCACAAAAGAGATAACTGAGTGATTATTGTTTTATGTCACTCCATGACTATTTCATGTATATGGTGACGGTATCTGCCTAATGCACTGCACAGTTATCTACACTTTTGAAACAAACCCACCTCAAGCAGTGAGGGATCTTTTATGTACCACGCCTACCGTGACACGGGACCTCGGTTTTTACTTTCTCATCTGAAAGACAGAGCACCAGTGTGCCCAGGGTGGGAGTCGAACCTGGGTGATCTGAGTACCTAACCCAGTGAGCCATACTGGCTTCAACTCTCCCTTCTGAAAAGTGAACGACAAGGAGGTCCTAAAGTTATCTATTAGTATCGAATCTCCACTGAACTACAGTGTGGTCCTAAAGTTATCTATTAGTATCGAATCTCCACTGAACTACAGTGTGGTCCTAAAGTTATCTATTAGTATTGAATCTCCACTGAACTACAGTGTGGTCCTAAAGTTATCTATTAGTATCGAATCTCCACTGAATTACAGTGAGGTCCTAAAGCTATCTATTAGTATCAAATCTCCACTGAATTTATTGTAACATCAGGGATATGACTTACATGTCGTTAGCGATGATAAATAATTCATTAAAGTCATCTATCGACACATCTACATTTTCCTTGACGACTTCTGTAACTTGACGACTCATAAAGAAAGACTGTAGATGTTCATCATCCATGGATGGAATCGTTATTTTCACTGGCCCCTTTGGAACCTCTTCTTCTTCCATGGCAATGACCTTGACCTCTGGCTCAGGTTTGGCTTTCTCAGAGGGAGGTCCTGTTAAAATTTTTTAAAGATATGAAATAATTTCCTTCATTTTTAATAGGATAATTACAAACTGAGGTATGCAATTTTCATTTTGGGGGGGGGGGGGGGAATTAGAAATGAACTTCTTTCGCCTAATCCAGGGTTATATAATATGTTTTATTCTCCTTCAAGCATGTATCCCTTTTTCATAAATTCCTACATATGTTTTACTAGTCCTACATGTATACCTGTATCAAACATGTGTATCTGCATGTGTCTCAAACTTATCTAGCCTGAAAAGAATAGCCAAAATTTCTTATCTGAAGTCCTTTTCTTTGCATACAATACAGTCTTAGCCATTTGATTGATTTTTATTTTACATCACACCAAGATTCTTGCAGGTATATGAAGACAGAATCTGCCTGATGCAAAAGCATAGAAAATCAGACCCATGCAGAGGAACTAACTGAAGCAGTAGATATTTTCTGTACAAGATCTAGAGAGCCATCAGCATGAGTCAAACCCAGGACCTCTCAGCCATTGGACAAACACTAAACAATTGTCCTATGCTACCTCTGTCAGCCTCAGTGAACTGAGGACTGCTCCCTGGGGGGTCTGAAACTGACCGTCTGCTGTAACTGTAACTACAAACATTGCATGACATACAGCACAGACCAGGTGTTTTGTGACCCAAAATCACAGTGGGAATGCAGACCCCCTGTGTAAATTTACTGGTGCTTATTAACACCTTAGTGAAATACACTGTGTATCGGGTAATTCTTGAAACGGCACCTGGATGCGGCCCACTGTGGTGGGTGGTAAATTACAAAACACCTGGACTGTACTGTAGCAGAAAAGTTAAACTGTGGAGAAATTACTTACAAGGATTCCTTTTTCACAAACTTCTTTTGATACCAACAGAAACAGGGAGGGGGGTGTCTTTTTTTTTTCTTCTTTTCTTTATCTTTTTTGTTTTTTGAGTAGAACATCAAATTCTAATATTCACCGATAACTAGAATTTCATCTATTTCATGTAACTGGAAATCAAATGCATGTTTTCAAAAACAATTTTCCCCCCAATAGATTTAACTGAATTTTAAAAATTTTTTACTTAATTTTGATCCTTTGTATACAAAACAGTCTACTCTGAAAAAGGAAAAACTCTATTTATGTGACGTAGTGGCCAAAGTGAACAGAATAATTCAGAAGGCAATGTACATACTACAAGCTAACTAGCAATGAGTGAAAGTTGAATATATGACCCGTGCAGTACTAAATTCTCCCTCTAATTCCCACTTCTTCTTTTTTTTTAAATTCATTTTTTTTTTTTTTTTATCTAATGAAACTTTTCAAATTTCTGTTTTATGTCTAAGACCGTTTACAAATTAAATGATATAGTACATACTATTTCTATAACAAAACCACAGGAAAAAAATTTGCAACTTTTCAGTACAAGTTAATTTGATCAAATGCGGAAAATGATTTAAGTAGTACTTTTAGAGTTTGTTTTATCAATATCACATTTACGAACTCATCGGAAAAAGAGACCTGAAGCAATGAACACTGAAACACACAGCAAAGCAATGCTATATAAAGAGAAAAGCAAATATCGTTCAATAAGCGGAAAGGAGAAAACATACAAACAAAATCAATGTATCCAAATAAGGGGATTCCAAAAGAAAAATCTACTAACAATTCAAACACAGAAATAAAAGAGCCAATACAGGAAAGAATCAACAGGATCAAGATCACTTCATCCAGGTCTGATAAAGGAGGGCTGTGCTAAGAGTTCTAACAAGGGCAGATAACCTAGTTGTGACTTACCAGAAATGATAGAGGTGGGTAGGGGTATTTTTTCTCGGGTCGGGGTGGACGGAGAGGTTACCTCTGAGCTGGACTGGTCACTTTCTGTCTCTGGAAGAGATGGCAGTGCTCAAACGATTATGTGATATCACAAGTGCTTCCTGTGCAGAAAGGAGGTCATAATGAGGTCAATGTAAGGTCAAATTTACATCTGTCTACTATTATTCATCTTCAAACTACAGAAACTTTTTTATAAATATACATACATTTTTTCATATATATCTTTAATTCCTATATTTCACTAAATGTTCATGAAAAGAATTTTTAACTTTCTCGATAGATTTATACTTTTGACTTTGATCAATTTTAAACAATCAACATCTGTGTGAAAAAATTTTAAAAAGCCCCAAAAATGATTTTGTAATTTCTAAGAAGTTTTGTCCAAATCCGTTTACTGAAAATTTATTTCAGTAATGAATGTACACAAATGTAAATTTTGTACGAAGATATGTCCTCACTATGTCTTCCTTTCATGCCCTAAACACCACAAGTCCTTCAGAACCTGCTGGAAGAGTTGTTTCCCCCTTTTTTCAGTGCAACCAATTTATCAAGTAACAAGACTCAAGCTAAATGAATATATACAGGTATATATATTTAAAGCCATAAAGCTTAAATTACCGAGAAGAATTCAAAATAACTCAAAGCTTATATAACAGGAGTTGTCTTTCTTGGAATATAAATGTAACATTAAGGAAACTGAATTGAAACCTCATCATAAAAATATTGGCACATTTAAAATTTTATTCTATTTTATTTATTAATTTAATTTAAATCTTAATTAGTCTAAAGCAGAGAGAAAACCCACTCAAATTTTGGATTTATCTTGTGATTTTCTTGATGTGACATATACCCTACTGTATCAAGTATGTTTTCGACAATTTGCTTATAATAAATAAATTGCTTAAATAAATTGCCTAGGTGAATCACAGCAACCCAAATGAGCACACTAATTAGCATAAATGTTAATTGGCAAAAGCATGTCTGACACCTTGATTACAGGTGTGAAAACAATTTGACGGGAGTTTAGATGGGTTACCTTTCCTTGTTTTTTCTTTCAGTTTCCTCATCAGGGGGCTCTCTTCAACCTGGCCTAGAAAAGGGACACAATAGTACAAGTGTAATAAACATTAGAAGATATATTTTACTTCATTGAGACACCTTACAAAAAGAAAGGGCTTTTTTCTACGCCTCTTACGATAAATTCTCTAAACCAAGACCTAGGCTTACTATCAATCTGATTAAAGCCATATCTTTATTCCGCTTCTCTATTTGTCTCATAATGGATAAAGACCTGGCAAAACCTGTAAGGGTCATGTTCTAGTGAACTCTGATTTTCCGCCAATCAGTGGATCGACTACAAATTCCTAGGAATGAAAATAACACGGACAGCATGCGCATGTTTCACTTCAATGTAAGCGTGACCCAAAAAGTAGTTTTTGAACAGTGTTTGTTACATATTGCGTCACTATCACGTGCCTAGTCGAGTCATTGGTTGGTTATGGGAAATAACGGTTACTGTCACTGAAATGTCATCACAGTTCACCAGAACATGACTTTCTTTGTACGCAATGGAACAAATAGAGAAGCAGAATAAAGATATGGTTTTAATCAGACTGACTATCTACTACAGTTGTACCATCCATTATACATGACAGTTCACATTCTGTCTGACACATGTTTTCTTTCTCTGTACACTTTGTTAGTATTGTCGTTTACTCAGGCACATTTATATGTAAATGCACATGAGTACACGACTATACCTCATGTGCATTTACATATAAATGTGCCTGAGTAAACGACAGTATATCTAGTTTTCAACAATTTTTGCAATTATTTGATGTATTTTTGGGGTTTTTTTCTTATGCTTGCAACATACAAAGCCGCAAGAAAAATTTAGCACATTAACATGGACTTCACTCATTTATGTACATATATTTGGTAGTGAATGTACCCAGGGCATTACATTTTCTGAAAAATGGGGCGTATATTGAGTTTTTGAGTTGTACTCTTAGACAAAGAATTTCATCAACATGGTCCCAGTCTACCATGCTATAGGGAGTTCTGACTTCAGCTGGGAGGTCAGCTTGTGACCCTCTGATATCCAGTCCATGTTGAGTCTGTCTACTTCTCAATAAGATCCCTTAGTAACTAGGCATATGTTTCAGTATGAAAAAACCTTCATTGTATGCATAGTATCCATCACAGATTCCTCTTAATCTGGGTTCCTTGAGGCTTATATAATCATTAAAAGATACCATAATTTTCTTGTTTCTGCTGAAAGGTATGACAGTTCGTGAATTTTTTACCTGGAATATTCCAGCTTTTTTTATGCTTTTTTTATGCTGTGAGTCTATGAATTTATCAGCTTACCAGCAAGTTTATGCGCCACTGTGAATCTCTTGGCATCTGTTTCTCCGACTCTTTCTCTCCATCCTTCCTGGGACTTGTCTAGGAGATTCAGTCGGTCAGCTATACTTGAAGGTCGTGGAAAGTCAAGGACCTTATTGCGCCGTTTGACCTCGGGACTTGAACCTGCACTGCCGCTGTCATAATCTAGGTTACGAGAGACACGCTTCTTCCATTCTTCTTCGCCACTTTTCTTCAGTAGACTTAATCTGAAAGTGAAAGTAGAATTATCAGAAATATATTAAGTCATCTTTTAGAATGTAACCATGGATACAATTAACTGCCTCCAACAACCATAATCTGTGAGAGAAAGCTGAATATACTTGAGTAAGAATTATTTAAACAATTATCAGGTGAACATTAAGTTATATATTACCATGGGAACATAAAAGTCTGAATTATCAAAAAAAAAAAAAAACAACTATACTTCATGAAAATCTAACTGACCATCAGTAAGGTTCAAAGAGCAAATACTTTTGAAAAAATTTTTGATTCTGCAATGCACTACACTGTGCTTGCTGGTCACTTTCTCAAAAGGAAACACAAGGACTTGCTTTTTTTTTTCCTGCAGCCTAATCTGAAAATAAGGGCCGGTACATTTTGCGACTACATTTACAGACCTATTAGTTACAACGAATCACTAGACCTGAAAATAAGTAAAGACATACATGTACCAAGGTTGTTACACCACTTATGGTGGCCACCCAGACTTCAGTGGCAGAGGGCACCACAGCACCCATTGGAAATGATCATCCTCCACTACTAATGATTCAATGGTAGATTGATTAACACGCCCCTCCCACCAGGAATGGAGTCCAGACTTGACAAAACTGAGAAGATACAGCCAGTTAAAGCAGTGTGTGCTATACTCTGGATCCACCTTTGATTTACCCCAATCCCCGAGTTTGGGAGAGGAGTGTGATGGAAGATGTAAGGGAAGTGGGAAGGAGGAGAAAAGGATGGGAAATGGAAGAGGGCTAACACCTCTACTCCTACCCCCTCCCACTTGTCCGTCCCTCTCATTGTAGATCTACTACTGAATCATATCCCTTCTATAATTACGACTGCAACAGAAGAGTTACTCTCTCAATGCCTCTGTGTTACGTTATGGATCCACCTGATCAATACCCAATCGCCCCCCTTGAGCTACATTACCTATCCTTGAGGGAGCTGCCGACTTCCGGTTGGGCCTCCGCTTCTCTCTTCTCCTCGGGAGTGACCGGCTGCGTCTTGTGACGAACCGCTCCGTATTTCATCTTACGGACGGAGTCGGGGGATTTCCCCGGTGATTCTGTCTCCGTCGGCTGAGTGAGGTATCTGTGAGAAAAAAAAATATCAACATGGTTAATAATCCATCATAATACAAATGTGTGTAGGCCTACACGTGTACACTTTGGAATGTACTCCCCCCCCCCTTTTTTTTCCCCAACCATTTCCCGTTTTCCGACATGGAAGTTAGCTTTGTCACGAAACTAGAGCAGTGACCAGTGTTGTCACCGTTGATAATCGAGAACTTCGATCATTACATAGAAATAAAAGGATGCACTAACTGCATACGGCAAAGTTAATGAGTCCTGTCTCTCCCTTAAAATATGTCATCCCAGACGCGAGCATTCGTAAACTTGTGTACGTCCTTCCTTGACGTCTCTAGCCGCCATGATCATGTGCAAACATCTACTCGACCGTAACGAAACGCGTGGGCGGCTCCAGGATGTGTATGTATCTACTAGACCGAGTCAGATTGGGAGGATTCCGGATGTGTATGTATCTGCTAGACCGAGTCATGTTGGAAGGATTCCGGATGTGTATGTATCTACTAACTTAGACCGTGTCATGTTGGGAGGATTCCGGATGTGTATGTATCTACTAGACCGTGTCATGTTGGGAGGATCCAGGATGAGTATGTATCTACTAACTTAGACCGTGTCATGTTGGGAGGATTCCGGATGTGTATGTATCTACTAGACCGTGTCATGTTGGGAGGATCCAGGATGAGTATGTATCTACCAGACCGTGTCATGTTGGGAGGATCCAGGATGTGTATGTATCTACTTGACCGTGTCATGTTGGGAGGATCCAGGATGAGTATGTATCTACCAGACCGTGTCATGTTGGGAGGATCCAGGATGTGCATGTATCTGCTAGACCGTGTCATGTTGGGAGGATTCCGGATGTGTATGTATCTACCAGACCGAGTCATGTTGGGAGGATCCAGGATGTGTATGTATCTGCTGTACCGTGTCATGTTGGGAGGATCCAGGATGAGTATGTATCTACCAGACCGTGTCATGTTGGGAGGATCCAGGATGAGTATGTATCTACCAGACCGTGTCATGTTGGGAGGATCCAGGATGGGTATGTATCTACCAGACCGTGTCATGTTGGGAGGATCCAGGATGTGTATGTATCTGCTAGACCGTGTCATGTTGGGAGGATCCAGGATGAGTATGTATCTACTAGACCGTGTCATGTTTGGGAGGATCAAGGATGTGTATACATGTACATGTATGCGTATATCTATTATACCGTGTCATGTTTGGGAGGATCCAGGATGTGTTGACGTGTAGAAAAGTGTGGCCTGAGGAGTTTTGTACATGTACTGAAGTCAGTGTAATGATAAACTGGAAATCGAGTCCATTTAATCAGTACACACAGACTTAAGTACAAAACTCCTTAGCGAATAATCCGAATTTGAATAGGTCGGGAACAACGCCCCCCCCCCCTAAAAAAAAAAACAAAACAAAACAAAACAAACAAACAAACACGCCAAAAAAAACCCCCCCACACACACACACAAACACAAACACACACACACACAAAAGAAAACAAAAAACAAGAAAAAAAAAAAACAACAACAACAAAAAAAACATACACACATGTTTCCAAAATATTAAACTTCAATGATAATTTTATTTTTATCTCTACCTGATCTACATTATCAAGCTTTTGTAGTCACTATCTCTTAGAATTCTGGATCCGCTACTGTAGACCCCTATTACGATATATAACCTTGTATATATACCATATATGTATAGTTTTTTTGTTTTCATACACAGTAAAGTCCCCATAAAACGGAAATTAAAAAGTGACGAAAACTTTTTGTTAAAATACGAGTTATCAAGAGGGAAGTTAAGTTTTGACAACTACATCTATACGTCTGTATGCAGAACTGTAGGAAGCATTTCAAAAAACGAGGGGGGGAGGCAAACCTTGAATTTCGTTTCGTTCCCGTAGTAACGTGATTTAAAAAATGCTGCATGATCGTCCAAAAACGTATGTATGTGTGTGTGTGTGGGGGGGGGGGGTGTTGTTCCTACGGACCTGAAGAATTAGTAACGTCTGTAACATCTAAAGTGAGATGGTGGATTGATGCAAAGGACAGTTCGCGACAGTAAAATCGATTTGCAAGGTCTCATCGGAAGAAAGGAGAAATAAGATGTAAAATCATTCAAAACATTACGAACCGTCCATGGTCAGGGTCGTAGGAAGCATGAACAAGAACAACGCCTAGCGTGGCTTAATACGCCCGTCGCTTACTTTGAACGGGATCAATGTGAACGATTGGTTTTATTGCCCCCAAACTTGGGTCTCTTTGGTAATACATTTATGAAATATTGAAAGCCAAAAGGCGGCTTTCCCTACACTATTTAAGTTTCATGAAAAACAACTGACGTTTACTTAAGTTATTGCGTTACATAGCATTGATCTCCATAGCATCGTATCATAGTAAAAATCCAAGTTCCATAACTCCGTAACGACAAAACACCGCTTCCCCTAGCCTATTTAAGCATTTTGTATTAGTTTCATGAAAAACAGTTGACATTTAATAAAGTTATTGCGTTCCATATCATCTTACTATAGCAAAAACAAAAACCAAGTCCCATAACTCCGGAACGACGAAACGGAATTTGCTAAAAATCGAAAGGCGGCTTCCCCTATATTATCGAAGCATTCTGTATGAGTTTCATGAAAAAAACAACTGACGTTTAATTAAGTTATTGCATTCCATCGCATCTTTTCATAGTAAAAAATTAAATCCAAGTCCCATAACTCCGGAACGACAAAATGGAATTTGCTCAAAATCGAAAGGCGGCTTTCTCTACATTATCTAAGCATTCAGTATGAGTTTCATGAAATACAGCTGACGTTTACTAAAGTTACTGCGTTCCATAGCGGGCGGACGGACGGACAAACAGACATCGCCATACCATAATACGTCCCTTCTTTCGACGAGCGTATAAAAAGTGAGGAAACCAAACCTTGAATTTCGTTTCGTTTCTTTACGTAATAAAAAACTAGTCCATGATCGTCCATAAATTGACACCCCCCCCCCCTTCTCCTACGGGCCTGCCGTCCGCCAGAATTGAACACATTTCGTCAGACAACCAACCCTCCCCCCCCCCCCCCCATTATAAACCTACCGGTGTCTCCTGAGAATCATATCGTCGTATATTAGTGAATTTATATATAACACTGCACATCATGCACACGCGCCATTTGTGTTAATTTCCTGTCTGTCACTCCTGCGGGTCACTTTGCCATGTTCCGTCGTGTGTATTGGTCAACCGTGTGTATTGGTCACTCGCACGTATGGGTCACTATGTACAGGTGACTGTGCCTTGTCACTGTGTATTGTATAGGGTCCCGATTTGACTGAGCGGTCATCACGTCATCCAGGAATTATATTGCCCGCAAGCGATGTATATATAGTCACAATCACCAGGATATTTATAAACTCTTGCATAATGACAAATATGCAGTTTATACAATACGAATTACACGTCTCTCTCTCTCTATATATATAGTAAGATTTGATACAAGTCACATAGGTATGACGTCCGGAAAGGCGGGAAAAAATGGGGGAGGGTTAATTCATTGATTACTGTTTTACGTCACTACACGAGTATTTGACATATATGGTGACGACATCTGCCTGATGTATTTCATAGAATTTTATCCAATTGCAACCGACCCATCAGAAGTCGTGAGAGATCTTTTACGTGCCACGTCTACCCGTGACACGGGACCTCGGTTTTTACTGTCTCATCCGAAAGACAGGACACCGGTGTGTCTACCGCGGGAGTCAAACCCGGGACCTTTCGGTCACAAGTCGAACACCTCATCGACTGTGTCACATCGGCTTAATGGGGGTGGGGGTGGGGGTGTTAAAATAAACATATGAAATACTATTTCGTTCATATGGCACATGATGACGTCTACTTAATGCACGATGGAATAAACCCACTCCAGCAGTGAGGGATCGAGTTGCCTACCACATCTACCGTGACATGAGATCTTGATTTTTACTGTCTCGTCCGAAAAACACGAAACCCTGAAACCATTAATGGGACTTGAACCCTGGATATCCCGACCGCAGACCGAGTGCACTACCGAGCTACCCCGGATTCCTCATATCCGGGGACACTACCAGAGATGGCAAGTATAGTTATTCCTAATATGGAAAGAAAATCATAAATTTAGGTATTTAATATAATATTATATTAGAGTTCTACATTTCAACCCCAACTCCCATTTGCAAATTTCATTTTTAATCCAGAGTCGCGTTTCGGAAATACCCACTCAGTCCCACTTTTGTCACCCACGCTTCCCGTAATTTCACAATCATGACCAATGCAAGGTTTGCGTGCCTGTAATAGCGGCTAGTAAAAGCTTAAAAGGCCTCATGGCATTCATATCAGTATTCATTTACAGGTATAAATTTCTATTCATGATATGGCGGAAGTATTTCCATCCAGGGGGTGATAAGAGGAGATAATTAGATAAAAACATGGTGATAAACTTAACATGGCACAGACAGGAAGGAATTCTAGGGGACGATAGAGTAAATTCTGTCGTTTTCGTGTCTTTTTTTCTTTTCCACAATCACACTTAATTCTTCTTACCTTTCAGGTTGTTTCGTGTCCCTGCCTCTCCTACGAATAGCCGACGCGCACCCTCCCGCGCTTTTCCTTTCCACTGAACCCTGACGCTCGGGTGATTTCTCCTTCTCGGGGGTATTTTCCCTGATGTCACGTACTCGACTTGATGTTGGCACACTAGATGTCGCTTTCTCACTTTTTTCTAGAACTTGATCACATTTTTCTATCACTTTCTCCAGGTTTTCCTTCATTTTGGCACACTTTTCGCTCTCGGTTTCGCCATTTTCAGTTACTGTATTATCCTTTTCAACATCTTTTTTCTCAGTCTTCTCATCTATAGAATCCTGAGTACCACTTTTTTCTACCACACCACTACTAGATGTCACTTTACTTAATTCAAAGCTCCCGTCTTTCTTCAATATACCTTTCCTCTCTTCTTTCGTTTTTGCGAGAGCTTCGTGTGCCAATCCGGCTGCTCTTTTGAAAACGTCGTCATTCGTCGTTTGCTCTGACTCCACTTTCGTCTCCACTTTCTCGTTTTTCTGTTCCATTGCTTCGCCGGATTTTAGAAACTTCCTTTTCAGCTCTTCGTGAGTGTCGACATTAATCTGCCTTACTCCTCCGGGAATCCTCGGCTCTCGTCCAATCCTTGACAATTCATCTCCCACCGATTTTGAAAGTTCCTTCACACTTTTTCTCCCTATTGGTTTTTCTTCTCCCTTATCTCCTTTCGGAATATCCTCTGTACTTTTTACAACACCTGAATACAGAAAATCATTTTGAACAATTCAGTGCCATATAATGCAAACGATGTCACTACCAGGCATATCGTATCTCGAATTTCCTCCTTAGAATAAATTGGTTCACTTCCGCAATCATTCAAAGTAAAGGGTGTATCTTTGGATAAGAATGTTTACATACTGCGACCTATATTTTTTCTATTCTAATGACTTCCGGGGTCATAATCATGAACCACTTCACCAACTCGTATTTCCATACACCGCCCCATGGCCCCACAACACGGATGAATAAATAACAAACATGTATATACAATACATTCCCTCAGTTTACATCAAGACACGGATGTCAAGATGTCCTGGATACACCCAAGTCCATAAAGCAGCGAGTGTTCACTGATAAGCGAGTGTTCAGTGGTAAGTGAATACTCAGTAATAAGTAGGTATTTAAAGGTAAGCGACTGTTCAAAGGAAAACAAGTGTTCATTGGTAAGCGAGTAGGCAGGCAACTGTTCAGTGGTAATAGTGTTCAGTGGCAAGTGACTGTTCAGTGGGGATCGAGTGTTCAGTGGTACGCGACTGTTCATTTGTAATCGAGTGTTCGGTAGTACGCGACTGTTCAGTGGGGATCGAGTGTTCGGTGGTACGCGACTGTTCAGTGGTAATCAAGTGTTCAATATTACCAGACTGTTCAGTGGTAATCGAGTGTTCAGTGGTACGGTACGCGTTTATTCAATCTTACCAAAGCCGGTGTGGCCTAGTGGATAAGGTGCTCGGCTCGTGATCGAGAGGTCGCGGGTTCGACTCCCGCCCGGGGTACACCGATGTTCTGTCTTTCGGATGAGACAGTAAAAACCGAGGTCCCGTGTCACGGTAGGCGTGGCACGTAAAAGATCCCTCACTGCTTCGGGTGGGTCCGTTGCAAAGGTCTAAATTTGTATGCAATGCATCAGGCAGATGCCGTCACCATATACGTGAAATAATCGTGGAGTGACGTAAAACAATAATCAAACAAACAAACAAATCAATCTTACCAGAGTGTTTAGTGGTAACAACAGTTCAATGGTCAATCTGATTAAAACCATATCTTTATTCCACTTCTCTATTTGTCCAATTGCGGATAAAGATCTGGCCAAACTCCGTAAGGGGCCATGTTCTGCTGAACTCTAATTTTCAGTCAATCAGTAGATCGACTACAAATTCCTCAACGCGCGTGACTCACAAGGTAGTTTCTGAACAGTGTTTGTTACGTATTGCGTCACGTGCCTTATCCGAGTCATTGACTGGCTATGGGAAATAACGGTTTCGGTGACTGAAACGTCATCCGAGTTCACCAGACATGACCCCTTATGGGGTTTCGCTAGATCTTTATCTGCAATGGGACAAATAGAGAAGCGGAATAAAGAAATTGTTTTAATCAGATTGTTCAATGGTGAACAGATTAGCAAGTGTTGAGTAATAAGCGAATGTTCAGATGTAAGACAGTGATCAGAAGTCCGTGTTGAGGCAGTAAGAATTTAGCGAGGAACGAGTGTTGGAAGTTGAGTACTCCGTGGCAAGATAGGAGAGTGTTCAGAAGAGGTCGAGTAGAGGCAACATGAAGCAGCAAACATTATGTCATCTTAACATCACTTTATCACCATGGTTTTTTTTTACAAAGTGTTTTGATTTAACACAGAACTCCGCTACAACAGACTGCCTACCTTTAGCGGACTCTTCAGACAGGTCGATGGATGAACTATGCCTAGAATTTGACCTTGAACTTGGCTGCGACATCACTTTTTCTGCATGCTGTGCCATCAATTCCCGCTGGGCGCTTAAGGAAAGTCCCTTCAGCATTTCTGGGTCGGGTGGTTTGACCATACTCATGGCTAACGGTGAGATGCGGTAAGCTGCTGCCTTCTCCACTTCCTCTACAGTCACGGGCTGAAGTTCAAAATACCATTAATAGCTACATAGAATCCGAATGTGATCAATATTTAAAATTTAGTGAATCGAACCTGGAACCTCCTGCACGAAAGGAAAATAATCGTAATACATGTAACAATATTGATTCCTACTGAATCAGATCGGATCTTTTATCCCTTAATACACATTCCTCCAATATTACGTGATATAACGGGCAATACTGTATTGAATCTAGAGGTCAGTTTTCTATTTTTCCTGTCTGATACCTTGCCTGTGTATTGAATCTAAAGGTTAGTTTTCTATTTTTCCTGTCCGTTACCTTACCTGTGTATTGAATCTAGAGGTCAGTTTTCTATTTTTCTTTCGAACGACTGGTGGTACTTTCTTCTTCGTTTCCTCTTTCTCTAATTCTTTTAACGTTGAGAACAGTTTCACCTTCTCTGAAAGGCTTTTCCTACAATATTAAAGATAACTGTACTGATTTTTTTTTTTTTTTTGCGGAGAACAGAATGCATAAATACAAACACAAACAAAAAACTATATTTACGCGTTCACGTGAAAAAATCCAAACTGTAAAATAAATAATGAAATCAAAATGATCGTAAAAAATTCTAGAATCATAAATTAACTTTCATCTTCAAATCTAGTTAAATAGTTAAATAATAATAATCATTATGATTTTCAACATAAATGAAAATAGTAGATAGACTAACATTAAATGAATTGAAATTAAAGGCAGTCATTATCAACACCTTAATGTAACGCATCCTTCAGTTCTAACACGAAAGATAAGCCTTGCAATGAAAGATCAAATTCATCATCCTTAATTTTAAATAATTTTTAATTTTTTTTTATCTATTGTGGAAATGCATACATTTTGATAGTATTTACTTTCACCTGTTGGTAAATGAACGGGCATGTACTTGAAAGAGAAATACATTTCCATTTTGCAGTGGGATGTACCACCTTAATGACTGATTCTGATTAGTGTATTAGTGAAGAACTACAAGGTTTAATTAACACGTGACATAAACATTCACAACGTGGAAATTCAGCGACATGGCGTGTAAATGTATATTGTTACTAGGTGAATAAAGTGCAAAAACATGGAGGAATGCTAGATTTATATGCATATATTCAGTTGATATACAACGAAAGTTGGGTAAATATGCTTCTATAAAACATACCCTACAATAACAGTGAGGGAAACTAGTCTTTGGTAGAAGGTAAGGTCAGAAATGTACGTAAACTACGAACAGGTAGATCTATGTCTTAAAATACTACAATAATCGAACTAAACTAGAAAAGAATCAAAGAGCACTCAAAATCTATAGATATCTCGTGAATAAAAATACATGTATACTTGCACACGAACGAGTCACAGTATCTTTCAAAGTTAATTCCAGTATATATCACGTTTCGTAATGTTTATTTCTTGCGAGTAATTTACATCACTGGGATATCGCATTATGAACCGAGAGGCAAGTTGTGTGTATATTTGAGAAGATAAAGTGTACAGCCCCACCCACGTCCGTGCCTGGATTTAATGATCTTTTGACATAAAGTATAGGGTGGTCAAAATTGCCCAAAGGTATTGACGGGGAGTTAGATAGAATGTGCGGAGAATTTTACTCGATCTCTGTGTGTGTGTGTCGACACACGGCGTTAAGAAGTTCAAATATTTTCTTGCAATAGACGGATCAACCCCGTCTTTGGTTGCACCCGTTAATGATGGTACGTTGCGTACCAGATTCTACAACCTGCATTGCTTCTAATGAGCAGTTCACCGGCAAAATGCATGTCAAATAATCTGGGCGAAATTTGGCAACAAAACGGTCTCTCTTGGTTACTTGAGAATTAATTTGAAGAAGTTAACTCTCACTTTCTCCGAGTTGTGGTCATGTGACCACCTCACCATGAGGAAAATTCCAAGGGAGAGTTATTTCGTTCTGAACACATCCATCGTGTCAAAGTTGACATTCCTATTATGCTGAAGTGAAAGTACGTTAAACTAGTTGAGGGAGAGTCGATCTCAAAAATACTTAGTGCAATGAACTGCATTAATGACCCTCCAGATTGGGGTGAAGTTGTTATTATCGGCAAACATAGTTCATGTGTGACAGAGGTATGAGAGACGGACAGATGACGGACAAAGCCACAAAATTAAGATGCCACTTTGTCTATATAGAGGAAGGAAGAGTGGGGTTGGTGGGGATAGAACGCGTTCAGTTTCCACTGTCAAACCTTGCAAGTAGGCATCTGATTGCTCTACAAACCTTGGCATTTTAATCTTCAATTTACAGTGCATTTATGCAAGTCTGTTTTCGTATCTCACCGGAAATCTACATAAACACACGAGTAAAGACAGGAAATTATCGATTAAAATGTCAATAGGAATGTTAGCTAATAATGGTTATTAAATCGGTATACCGTAAATAGTCAGTACATGAAGCGTTATCGAAGAGTCTATGGGTGAATGTGTCGTCTGCCAAGGAACATGACGTCATAAAGGTACTCCCCTTATTTGTAAAATGAGCCATCAATCATACACATCTGTGATAAGCCTTTCAAAAGTCAACCTCTTGCGAATTATGCTGGCTATTTTTGTCGTGGACCACAGATCAACGTTCACATTCCCTGTAGCCTCTCGCCACTGCCATGTTCGGATATTCTAAAACTGACCGAGGCAGGTGGGGGGGGGGGGGTTCTGCCAGGGTAACCGCCGGCGGTTGGAGGGTCCCTGAGTTCTCGGGTTTGATTAACCGTTACTATTGACCGACATCACACAGATGAAATCATATCATGCAAACGGAAAACCGATTTTATAACACAGTGATGCTGTGATATCACATCTAGAACTGACACAAGAAACGATCTAATATTCTAGAGAATGAGAAAATCGCACTGGAATCTAACCGCGAAATAACGGCAATAATGACGGCCCTGCTGTAGCATATTTAAACTAATTTCCGTTTGCATATAAAATCAGTCTTCGGTAAATACAATAACATGTACTTACTTTAAAAGGCGCCATAGTCAACCAATAAGATAGCACGTTTGTGATGGAATGTACATCC
This sequence comes from Pteria penguin, assembly GCA_035048485.1. Classification (NCBI taxonomy): domain Eukaryota; kingdom Metazoa; phylum Mollusca; class Bivalvia; order Pterioida; family Pteriidae; genus Pteria; species Pteria penguin. The sequence continues at coordinate 3,027,087 of CM068593.1, read as the reverse complement.
CACGATGGTAACGTCTCTAAAATCTCACCATACTGACAACTAGAGGCCACAGTATGGTGGGTATGTATTCAGGACTTGTTTAGTACATAGACGGATGATACTGACCTCAATCTTATGTACACAACAACTCTCGGAAGTCGATAGTCTAATAAACTACCCTTCCGTTTGATTTATTACAGGATACAGTGTCGATTGTTGACTCTAGATATCGCAAACCCCTCCATAAAATTGACATGGCAAGAGTTGTCGTTCTTACTTCACAAAGTTTTGCTATTTTCGCAAGTTCTCTTTCTTGCGTAATTTAGAATGCACGATGTCATATCAACCAAACACAGTGCCGGATCCAGGATTTCCAAAAAGGGATGGCCCACATGTGAAAGTCAAGTATTAGACAAAATATTCCGCCATTTTAGGTGTTAAATCTAGAGTTTACTCATTTTATTTGAGTGTTTTCAACCTTATCTATATTTGCCCTGTATTTCTGTAATAAAAAAGGGGGACTCTAAATTCACCACTGTAATACATGAGATAACGCATTTAAGGCATCGATTTCCAGCGAGGAAATCTACCTGAAATTATTTGTGTATTTCTCAACGTTACATTACTGAGATTTGAAGTCCGGCTACCATATCAAGACAAGCCGGTACCAAATTACATGTACAAGCAAAAGGTGTGCAGACAAAACTAAATCTTGCTGATGACGTCACGAATAAGGAGACAGTTCTACACTACAGCTATACAGAGAAACTCACAGAAATGTCTCATATACCACGAACATGAAAGCTACAAATAAGGATATATATAGACAGTATATAGATATAACGGGGACAAGACACAAACCTAGACAAGTCGTCTGCCAATCCTTCATCTTCTGCTTGTTTTGTCTCTTCAATCTCTTTCTGGATTTCCTCTGATTTTTCAGCTTTTTTACTGCTTGGTTCAGATGTCGTTTCACCGTCAGCTATTTCTGCAGCATCCTTCACCTCATCTTCTGTCACCGGTTGAGTTCGGGACCTCTCTCGCTTTTTCCTATCGATATACCTCTTAGCCCCACTAGCGGAGGATTTTGGTTTTTCAGCTAGCTGTTTAAACAGAGATGCTTTTGCTGAAACGCTCATTCTGGCCGGGTCGTCATCTGTGTCGTCCATTTCGATTCCCAAACTCCTCAAACTATCAGATGTCTGTGGTTCTCTTTCTAATGAATCATAATTATTTTCGATATCAGACGAGCCAGAGAGAATCCCAGAGTCTGCCCTCGAGTCACGGTATCCTTTCCCATCAGGTTTCCTGTTGAGTTGAGAAATGGCTGCCAGTTCGCCTTCGGGAATGGCATTCAGCTCGGCCGCTGTCACAGGCAGTGTCTTGTGACGTTCGCTGCGTTGGCGGCGGTCTTTAGAGCTCGGGATATGCTGGGGGAATTCTGTTTTCTGATTGGCTGTTTCTTCTGATGACAATTTTTCGAACACGCTCGCAGACGATTTGCGCAAAACCTCAGCCCTAAATGAATGAACGGAGTCTAGGCTGAAACCAAATATTTGCAATAAACAAAGGAACCAAAACAAAAAGGAAAAAAAAAATAAGAGGAAAAAATGAAATACATATTTAAATAAGATTCTACATAAATCTCCATTCAAATTGATAAGAAATTAAAATACAATGTACATATTTTCAAATTTATTGAAAAAAATGAAATGAATGTTTTCTGCTTAATGAATTATTGTATAAAAAAAAGAAATATGGCATTCCTAAGCTAATATGGGGTACAAGTACAAGAAATTGTTTCCCTTTTAAAAACTCCATCCCCCCAAAATGGCAGCACAATCTCAGCATGTATACATAACGGTGTGTGTTATACAAGTGAAGAAGTCTAAACACGTGTACATATTACAAACAATATCTTACACATACATTACACACCACAGTTACACTCTTAATCACATCTAGCAATCTACAAGAAAATTAACGAAATTATACAACCATGTATCTTTAGCCTTTGACCTTACGGGATAAGATTCTTTGACCTCTGACCTCCACAAAGACCCTTACCCATCAGCCTCTTGTATTTCCTCTTGAGTGACAGGCTGCGTGCGCGTTCTCCAATCTTCTCGTTTCCGGCTACGTTGAAAGAGAGCTCGTTTTTCTGCGACTTGTGGGAAATCTTTGTCTTTGTCTGCAATAGCACTTAGCTTCTCTATCAGGTGCTCGCCTCGGATGTGGGACGGTGATTCAGACTGTTCGTCAAAACTAAAGGAGGATTTGGAAGTCAAACTACCAGCTCTGAAAGCAATAATAATTTGCAATGTCCGTTATGCGTTTAATTTGCATGTTTCTTATCATATTATTATTATTATTATTATTATTATTATCATTATTATTATTATTATTATTATTATTATCATTAGTATTATTATTATTATTATTATTATTTCGTCTTTATGTAATGACATTCACGGCCGGTGTGTCTAACCCAGCAGTAGATGCTCACTCCTCCCGGGTACCTGGTCTCACCTCTGAATTTCAGGGGTCTATGAATGCCCACTGTGATATATTGTTGTTAGTGTAATTGTCATGTGACATCATTTACTTTCGTATTTTACATTATCAAGTCTGCTCTATGATGTTTTGAATATGCTGCGGGAAGTTGAAATCAACGCAAAACGAGTAGCGAAAAATGCATTTTCTACCCAAATGTATGACGTCATAATTCGGATATTTGACGTCCGATTTCAATTTTGTTTTCAATATTTACTCAAGACGAACCTACTCTATAGAATCGACTGCTCATTATTTCTCTGCATTAGTTTTACATACATCGCAAAATTACTACAACATCTACATGTATCTATACTAGTGAATGACGTCATGCCTAGAGAAGCGGGTCCGTATTGGACATTATTTCTGAGGGGCAGGCTTGGTGCAGTAGTTAAACGCTTGGCTTGCGGCGCCGACGATCCGGGTTCGATTCATGAGTTGCGCCACTATGTTTAAGAGTTGGTCACCGACGTAAAACACCAATCAACCAACATTCTTTCTGGGAAACTTACATAATAAATTCTTTTTTTTTACTCAAATGTTTGATTAAACAAATAGATACTTTGATGAAAAAAGTGTCCTGAAATAATGAATGACGTCAAATGTCGTTCATTTTTAAGCTCCTTACGTCATAACATCACTAAAAGTAATGTCTTTTTATTCTATGACTTCATGTATTCGACAAAAACAGACATTTCTCCTGCTGTGAAGGAAGCATGTGCACTTGTGTTTTAAAGTCAAAATGGCGTCGTTTCTCGTTAGTTACACAATAAGACTCCACATTTCCCTGATATATCAACCTCAACACCACCATCCCAAAACCACACCCTTTAATGTAAGCGACACAGAAAGTATAAAAGCTTAAATAAATATAAATCTTCCCGTTACTTTCAAATGTTTTGAGGGGCAGGCGTGGTGTAGTGGTTAAGCGCTTGGCTTGTGGCGCCGACGATCCGGGTTCGATTCCCGGGTTGCACCACTATGTTTAAGAGGTTGGTAACCTCCTGCTTCCATGTTGCGATATAACTGAAATATTGTTGAAAGCGACGTAAAACACCAATCAACCAACCAACCATCAAATGTGTTGTGACCTACTACGCATTCCATAAAACGAAGGCTATTATAAAATATTGCTAAATTTATACGTAAGTTAAGGAAAGTAAAAAAAAATGGTCCAAAAGTAAAAAAAAAAATGGAACCAATGTCAATGTCACAGAGATAGCAGCCAGTGCTTTTACAGTATAAACGCAATTACCGTGAGTCAAGGTCATTATCAATAATTTGTTCATATATATTACCTTCCTTTGAGGGGATATTTTGGAGTTGTTGCCCCTGATGCAGATTTCGGAGTTATCGGCCCTGACTTGGATTCTTCTAGGCGGTTTTGCATGTGATATATACGTTCAGCAATGGACAGCTTCCCGACGCCTTCATCGTCGCCGATACTCGAGGAGTGTTCACTCTCACGTCTAAAAATCGACAAAAATATTTTAATCAAATGGCATTACCATGTAACATTACCATTGTGAATACAATCACGACGTCATAACCAGTTATGACGTCATAACAAACTCACGCAAGCTTTCATGAAATCGGAACTCCTCGGGTGTCTCGCACACTCAACAACTAGTTGTTGAGTGGATAAACAATCGAGGAGTTCCAAATGAGGTTCAATAGGGGAAAACAAACATTTGTCTTATTCATCATTATTTTTATACCAAAGTAGATAGGTAACTTAGAATCAGATAATGATTTAAGTCATTCATACAATGTACTGTGTAGGCTTGTGGTCGCAAATATCTGTTATAACAACCCCAACGATTGTATCAGCATTAACGACATATTCATTTCTTATATCCATATATTTATATATTCATATTCATCTTTTAAATGCAACGACTTAGAAACGTGACCTCGATTTTTATCATATTTAACTACACAATAAACGCTATACATTCCACACAAAAAAAAGGTAATTTCATCTATTTTTTGTATAGAATGTGCGGCGTGTTATCTTTACATTTTTTCACACTTGCTTGACATATATTTGTAAATCAGCAACACACAAATGACCTCATTATGCAATACACAGATACATATATAACCTCATTATACAATATACAAGAGTATTTTTTAATGATGGAGGTCAATTTCTGAAACCGCCCAATGATATTTTGGTTTTATATGATAGTTTCAGACATACATGTATTTATTTTCATTTCAATAGGAAGTCCAACCTCGCCATGGGGTGTTTCCAACAAAACGTAACAGATAATCTAAATCTACCAAGGGGGGGGGGATACAGTCGAATTGGTCACAGACGCCATGCAGGTCCACGTGTCTAGATACATTCATGAATGCATCACAGAACTGCATTCAAACACTGAAAAGACCTATGGCAATGTTCAACAAAATGTAAAAAAAAAACGCTTCTCCGAAGACATAAATAAGACATAACTCTGCGCATCATTGTCTCCACAGTCGATTCCGTCAAACATTCTAAAGACCTACTTACTCATAATCCTCTATCGCTTTCTTAGCAGCATCTGACGACGCAGCTCCCTCGTGAAAATGTTGCCAAAAACGCCTCAACAGAAACATCACCAGGCACAGCACGACAAAGAGACACGTACCATCAAACACAGAAAATACTGAGGGCATTATGAAGGTTATGATGAACTTAGCCACAATCTCTTATCCTCAGGAAACACATTTCTTTGCGTCAGGACTCATGGATCACTCACTATGGTGTTAAGAGACAGACCGAGGAAGGAAAAGATCGTCAACAGGAAACTAAACAGGAGAGAATCAACAGGGACGTGGTATAAAGTACGATTTTGACATGGGTTATCGTTCTTGATCATCATGCACACACATGTATAGGTGTTGCAGCAAGAAATAGTTTCTCTTCGCCATTCCAACTATCAGGACTGTCGGGAACTAATAACTTGTCGGATGTCGTTAATACGACCAAAATTAGCAACATATAACAAATGAAATCGCTACCTCAAAGCAGTGACACAGGACTTCGAAGTCATGACACAGGACCTCGAAGCAGTGACATAAGACATCGTAGCAATGACATAGGACCTGGAAACTTTTTTCTGTTTCATCCGAAAGACAGGACACCGACGATCTACCAGCAGGACTCGAATCCGTGACCTCTTGTCCACAAGCCAAATGCCTTTCCATTGAGCTATGCACACTAACCTAATATAGAAGTGCAAGGACTCCCATACAAAAAACCCTATTGACCTTGTCTGGTTCCCATACTTATGTTATTGAGTACCCATTTGCATTCATCACAATTTACTAAAACAAATGGCACTTCGACAACTGAAATGTTTTGATATACTACCTGTCGGTGCTTCCACAGAATTTCCAGTAAATCCCAAAATCATATATATTGTCATTAAGCGATCACCCTCTTGTACTGTTCAGATATAAACCCATCTATTCAGATGATAAACAGACAATAACAAAAAGCTAATAGTGATGAAGCCTTGAAACGATAAATGGGATGAAAACGGCCGCCGTGGTAAACAACAAGTTAGTATCTGCTTCAAAGACAAGAGTGTGGGGAAAACTTCAGTATGAGCCCGTGCCAAAATCTGAGGAATAAATCATGACATTGTTCTAAAGCGATACGAATGGCATGGTGGTACATAACACCCACATGTAACTGCTAATATCTGCCTACAGAGGAAACTCGAGCTAGTCTGAAGAAAGATCCTTCACAACGTCATGCAGTTCATGTCCAAGGCAGTGGTGGATCCAGAATTCATAGCGTGATGCAGCTCATGTCAAAACGCAGTGGTGGATCCAGAATTCACAACGTGATGCAGCTCATGTCCAGGGCAATGGCGGATCCAGAGTTCACAACGTGATGCAGCTCATTCCATGGCAGTGGTGGATCCAGAGTTCACAACTTGATGCAGCTCATGTCCAGGGCAGTGGTGGATCCAGTATTCAGAACGTGATTCAGCTCATGTCCAAGGCAGTGGCGGATCCAGAGACGGAATCTCGGAGTGATAATACAGATATGTAATAACTTGCGACGATTTGTGGAAAATTTTTGTATTACCAGTATTGAGATCGAATGGGATCCTTGGTTCTTGTAGATTCGAAACTCACAGATGACCTTGGTAGAATATATGTTCAAAGGAAAATAGAATAGAGAATAAGACAGAAACATGTACAAGATACCTGGTCAAGAGGGAGAGAGAGAGAGAGAGAGAGAGAGACGTGGGAAGGGGGATTAAAAGGAATGACGTATGTTCTAGTTGTATGCACCACAGGCCTACGTAGAAAACGAGACACGAAAAAGCTGCATTGTACGTGTAAAGGTACATGTAGATAAAAGAGTTTTCTACTTTTAATCGCCTAAATGGATGACGAAAATGATACGTGGACCTGTGATATGCACAACAGAATGTACATATATACTAGTGAAAGGTACAGAAAAATACACTTAAAAACAAAATCTCCGTCCTTAGCTAACTTCGAAATGCAAACATGCATATCTGCCGTTAACTTGAGAATCACAGATTCATTTCAATCACGTACTGTCTTGAAATCTGAGGAACTTTTACTTTAATAATAATAATAATAGAGAGAGAGAGAGAGAGAGAGAGAGAGAGAGAAGGGGGGAGGGCGAGAACTACACTTGTCCACGATTACGAATTCAAGAAATTCACACTCAAATCATAATTCTGCTGCATACATACATCGCCGACGGGATATGACACTCAGTATGCACCCTCTCTCTTCAAGCCATAGTTAAGCATCGCAGTTCCAACACCGGGAAATAATAATAATAATAACCCCACCACCTTCGCAGGGTCTCTAACATGTCCTACTATTTGACCCGATCAGGACAACTGACAGTAATGTCTTTCTATCAGTTTTGATATTGATGATCAAATGCGATCTTCTATATATAATGCTTATATTCAAATATACTGAAATTATACTTCTACAGTCTTAACATATTTTTTTTAATTAGGCATTATATATAGGAAGTAAATTTTCTCCTCGTAACAGAGACAATGCTATCCTGCTCGATAACAGAGGTACCCTGGCTGGTTGGTTGGTCGGTTGGTTGATTGGTTGCGTCGGTTGGAACGGGTTATATGTCGCTTTCAACTGCAGGAAGTAATTCGGGCCGTTGAATATAGCTGCGCACTTTGGGAATCGAACCCGGATCGTCTGCCCCGCAAACAGAGCACTCACATCAAATCTGCTCCTTCATATAAGTGCGTGAGTTATAACGTCACCAAAGATACACGTTATACCACGTTGATGGGTCATTATCCGAATAACGGAGATGGACAGGTCATTACAACTACAGACATAAGCTCAGCGCGTACAAGTTTTCAAGCACTGCTGCTACCGACGCAATCCGGATTACCGCGAACGAGCTAGAGTTATCTTTCTTTTCTAAGTAACATTATTAAAAATACCATTCGCTCTACTCTAGTTGTTTCTTTTTTTTTTTTTTTTTTTTTTTTTTTTTTTTTTTTTTTTTTTTTTGTTTCAGTCTTATCTAGTAGTGGTGAGAGAGATATTGGGTGCAAATCCCGGAAACTCTGTTCCATACGACTAAGACAACCCGTTCTATAGAATATAATGTACATGCATACACCAAGAACGATTTAAACACGACATTCGATACTCCTCTTGCTCCAAGGTGAAAAGTTTCCTTTAGGGTGTCCCCAAGCCGAAAAACTCAGAAAAGGACTAGCGACTAGACAAACAAACAAAGGACAGAAACCACGTGACAGACACAACGGCCTTACTACATCATCAACTGGAATCGTAGACCAGAAATCTTGTCCTAGCTTTTTATCATATCAAACCAAAATTGTTGTTGTTGTTGTTGCACATAAAATGTAAATGTATTTCAGTCTTACCTTCTCGTTTCCTCGATCTCTGCCTGCACAGAGCTGACCTCCTCTTTTTCTTCCTCCTCCTCTTCCTCGCCCTCCTTCTGTCTCCTACGTTGGAGGATACTAGCTAACTCCGAATCCACAATCACGCCAGACTTCTTGGCAGACGCTGTACGCTTCAGGATCCCCCTGGGTCGTTCAGCTTCCTTCAGTTTTTGAGACTCTGTCCGTCTTATGGCAAGTGACGTTGTAGAAGATTCTTGAGACAGAGTGTCTTTAAGTGGGGACATTTTACTCCTTAGTGTTCTTTCCGGAGACACTTTTGTCTCCGATGCGCTTGAATTTGCACTGTCCGATTCATTCACAGGACCTGTAATTTTCTTTACAACCCTTGCTGATACAGCGATGACCGGTTCAGGACTTTTCTGTTTCTCAATAATACTTTTTCTTATCGGGTATTTCGAAGTTATGTTCGCTCTCGCATCTTTCTTTGAGCTTAGATTATCAAATGAGGATTTCGAGGTAACGGAACTTGTAATGTCTTTCTTGTTCGCTTCATCACAGCTTGAATCAGAATCACGACTGCGTTTTACGATGTTTTTCACACCGACATCGCTGGACGATACCATCTGGGATGAAATTTTGGCGGTAATGCTTTGAGCAGACGTTTTGTCTTTGTCGTGAGCTTGCATCATTGATGGTGCTTTTATGGAAACAGAAGAAGATGAAGTGCTAATGGATGATTTTGATATATCTTGGTGCGCAGGTTCCGGCTTATCCAGAACTATTTCCGCGAATTTAGAATCAGTTTCTTTCCTACGCGCTTTCAACATCTGTGCAACTTCGGAGTCTGCTATAATTTCACCCAAATCATCAACCTTTTTATGACATTGACCTTTATCGAGTTTATCATACTTTTCAACTTCTTGTTTACATTGTCGTCTGCTTCTTAAAACTGACGCTACTTCGTTATCGGCAATAATTTCCTCTACTTCCGGCACATGCCCAATAAGTCCTTCCTTCTCTATAACTTTACTATGGATTCTATTTCTCTCCTCGACCTCCCCTATCGCCTGCTGTTCCGTAACGACTTTTTGTCGTCTGTTCAGAACAGCAGCAAGTTCTGGAGAGGGTTCAGCCATTTTGGTTTCAGATTCGGACTTTAGTAAATCAGAAGTGGTTTTATCCTCTACAAAAGACACATCCTGTATGACCTCCTTTCCTTCTTGCACTACAAGTTCACTTTCTTTTAATTTTGAGTCTAATTTATCTTGTAAACTTTCATTAATCTTAGATTCGGATTCTGGTACTTCTCCCCCTGACGGTGCTCTATCCTTAGAATCTTGTTTTTCTCCCCCTAACGGTTCACTATCTTTATGTTTTGGTTCCGGTTTTTCTTCAACTAACGGAATACGGTCTTTCGGTTCGGGACTATATCTCCTTCGCATAAACTCTGACCGGAAACTCTCCGATCGCTGTAAGTTCTTATCCGGAGACGGCAGCTTTTTAACACGTAAACTTTGGGTTCGTTCCGGAGTTTTCCGAGTGTCGGACTCGTCGCTACTAGTTACAGTGTACGCCTCCTGGCGTCGTAAATTACGCTTTCGGAACGAAGATCCCTGCTCATTTTCAGAACTAGATTGATCAGAGCTTGAGAATTTCTGAAGAAGCGAAGAAAAATCATTCCTCCTCGCTATCCTTCGCGGACTCGCTTCGGTTTTGTGACTTTCGGTTTTATCGTTATTTCCGTTTGAAAACTTCGAGATTGCAGACGACACCTGGATAAGAAAAGTAAAACTTATGAAGTATGGTGATGTAACGAAAGGGATAAGACATTGATGGAGTACTAGTGTAATTTGTATAACAAGATACTTCATCATTTTACACCTGATTTTCAAAATTTTTCAAAAATGAAGCAATAGAATTTATGTTTAAATTGGAAAAAGTAATTGAAGAGAGAGCTATAAATAAAAATGATATAATAATATAACACTGTGGATAATTGAATTGTGAGAAAGATCGTGGAAAGCTGAAAGATTGAGGGGGACAATATTCATTATAAATACGACAAATTACTGATGTCTGCCCATTAAATATCACGTTAAATTACTAAGAATACACGAGGTGATTTCATCATTACTATTTACTATGAACAATTCCTCCTCTCAAACTTATAAAGAAATTATTTGCATTCTATTTAAACAAAAAACAGCATGATTTTTAATTGCTAATTTTACACATAATTTAATTCCTTTTTTTGGAAAGCGTTAAATTGTATATGAAAACTCAGAATATTTCGTAACATGGAGCACACTAGCTACACATTGAGATGCAAAATGTATAAGGAAATACTATAGGACCCATGCTGCGGGTAGACTACCCATCATGCAGTGTCCACCTACGTATATCATGATTTATCTGCTTTTACCTTGTCCCTAATCATGATTACCGACATGGTAGCTATATATACCGTGCAGCTTTTAGAAGTGCCTTCTGCTTTCAGATTGTTATCTTTATTATGTTGTTGCCTTGTCATCAATACCGCCATGGCTGTTGCCTCTTGTTAGCTATTGGACATTGCAGCCTTTTGTCTGCCGCCTCTAGATTGTTACCTTTGTTACTTTGCTGCCTCTAGTCATGATTACCGTCACTAGCCATGGTAGTTATATGTACCTTGCAGTCTGTAGTCATGCCTGCTGCCTCTATATTTTTACCTTTGTTACTTTGCTACCTCTAGTCATGACTGTTGCCTGTGGCTAGTAATATGTATCTCGCAGCGTATATCAGTGCCTATAGCCTCTATATTGTTACCTTTGTTACCTCTAGTCATGACTGTTGCCTCTAGCTAGTGATATGTATCTCGCAGTGTCTATCAGTGCCTATAGCCTCTATATTGTTACCTTTGTTACTTTGCTACCTCTAGTCATGACTTGCCTCTAGCTAGTTATATGTATCTCACAGTGTCTATAATTGCCTGTCGCCTCTATATTGTTGCCTTAGTTACCATGCTACCTCTAGTCAGAAGTGTTGCCTCCAGCTAGTTATATGTACTTAGTGGTCTCTAGTAATGCATACCGCCTCTATATTTTTGCCTTAGTTACCTTGCTACCTCTAGTCATGACTGTTGCCTCTTTTATTATCTTACTTTACTAGTGCATATAGCTGTCGTCGTTAGTAACAATATATTTTGCCGCTATTACGTAATCGTTTTGCAATTTCTAATTCCCTGAACATCTAAGTTTAGCTTGTCGCTTCTGGTTAAATTGGTGCCTCTAAAAACCTAGCTGTCACTAGCTATCTTACCTTCGATTGCAGTGCAAATCTAGAGGGAAGAATCGAATCTAGTATGGAGAAACCAGACTTTGAGGTGGAGGGTGGCGGGGGTTGCTGGCCGACAGTGGATGCACGCTGTGTATGGTTAGTGGAATTCACGCCATGCCTCTATGCAAACCAAAACACAAAACATAACCAAACAAGCATAAACACAGCAATTCAACCGAAACACAAAAACGTGATTATACAACCAAAATCAAATCAAAATTATACTTTTTAAGCACAAACAAGAGCGACAAATGTGCTCAGTAACATGTGACAAAAGATTACATTCCAATTAACGAACGTCTCGATGCATGAAAAGACTAATAAATCATTCGCCAATAACTATCATTTTTATTTCTGTTTCATGTATTAATGCTGGGGTATTTTAACATGCGCCAAAATCAAGAAATCAATAAACTGCTAAGTTTAATCTTCAACGCTTATCTGTATGTGCATACAGCTTGATCACAAAATATCTCTGCAAAGATACAATATCCCGACTACCTGTATTTATTGATATTTTATAGATTTTTTTGTTCACCGAAATTGTCCTGCATCGAATTATCTTGATAAAAGAGTATCTGCTCACGACGACATTGCAATATATGCAAAAAAGTAAAATATGTTCATTTATTGTACCATATTTTCTATTCAAGCTGCATTTTTCTTTTAAAATCATTATCTTCACTCATGAATACGCTGAAAAGTTCTATCACTGTAACATACAAAAATGTGAACACAATTCACAATCTAACACAATCAGGTTAGTATGACGTCACACCACATGCTCATTACCTGAGGATCAGTGGCGCCCTCTATGGAATTGTCTCGATCTGATGACGTATGGGACCCGAGTCGTCTGCTGTCGGTTGTTAGCCCTCGCCGTCCGACGTCTGAAACAAAATGACAGAATAAATAGATAAGGATAGAAAAGGAAGATGTTATGATCTGTCAATTGTATAAACATACACACAGCTTTTACTTCAGCAAGAAAAAGAAACTTCCATGGAGGGAATAAGACAAAACACTTTGACGACTTTCAACATTTGTATGACAAACGTGATCGGATGGGCAGCTTCTAGTGCCACCAAAGTGACGAAACAAATACATGTACTTCTTTATTTATAACGGTGCGACCGGGGTTTGATTCCTGATTATGCCAATTTATTCACAAAGTACATACTCACCACCTCCAGTTCACAATCAGTTATTATAGGATCATGTCAAGAAAAGAACCATAACAAATCGAAAGTAAAAGAACCACAACAAATCGAAAGTAAAAGAACCATAACAAATCGAAAGTAAAAGAACCTAGCGGCAATTTACATCAACATGGAAGTCATGTAGGGGACTTTGTTATGATTCAGCCAAATGTAACCAAAGAGTAAACACGCTGGATAAAGGAGGTGGCTGCATATTGCAGTCTATATGCATAGAGCTGTCATGGTTTACTGCCTCTATCGCTGCAATTTACATGACAAGGTACTCCATTAACATGGCAGTGCAGCCAGACGTTTTCTATGAACGAGTATTTACCGCAAAATGTCCCAGACGGGGGAATCAGGAAAAAATCAGGCGCGGGTCCGGATATTCTGTCTACATGGCAAGGCACTCCATTGACAAGACTGCGCAGCCAGACATGACTTGACATGAACGAGCATGTACCGCTAAATGTCCCAGAAGTGGAATCAGGAAAACTCAGTCGCGGATCTAGGAATTCTGTCGAAGGGAGGATATTTCCACCCTAGACATTTTTTCTGGATCCACGTACTGGAGATTCTTTAATAAATATAAAACATATATACCTTCTAGTTTTAAATAATTTACATCTTCCAAACTAGACATATGCCAATGTGACACAGATGCCCCTGCTGGAATGAATATTAATGATGGCACTCGAACATCTGCATGAAAACGCACTGCACGAAATTTCAAGTAAAGATGTTGATATTTGCCATGGAATGTTACTCTGCTTCGTTTCGAAATCAACGAGGCGTATAACACTCGTGTGTATTGATCACATGCGGATTCCAGAAAAGGGGGAGGGGGTTGATAGGTGAATAGGGGTATTTCTAACTCGTGTATTCTGATCACATACGGATTGAAAGGTGGGGGAGGAGTAAGCCTAGGTGAACTGGGGTATCTTGCGCTCATGCATATTGATCACGTGCGGACTCAGGGGGAGGGGAGGGGTAGGTGAGCTAGGGTATCTAACACGTGCTAATTCAGAGTGGAGGGGTGGGGTGTAAGTAATCTGAGGTATCTAACACTCGTGTATATTGATCACGTGCGGACTCAGGAGGTAGAAGAACTGGGGTACGAATTAACTTGGAGATTTGACAAAATAAATGTAAAAATTCAAATTTTGGCACAAAAAATGGCAGAGTCGTTTGGCTAATACACATGTGCCCACCCCCTCCTTTTCTTTTCGGAAATACTGTATCCGCCACTGCAAACTCCATCTTCACAAATTGTTTGGACCCGCGCCTGATAATTGTGTTACAGTGAGTGTAAATACAACTCTTCTACGTGTTTTGATTAATGATATCGTAACCAAGCCTTAGTAAAAGCGACAATGGCACCAAGTTCCACATCCAGTGGCGGATCCACGAGCTAAGGTAAAGAAAGAGTGGAACGCAACTGTTTGTGTAAAAATTAAACTAAAGGCATTTTTCAGAAAAAAATGTAGTGTATTGATACATCGTTTTTGGTAATAAAAAGGGGGGGGGCTGTAAACTTTCCATTAATGTCATAAAGTTTTTCCCTGGATACATGTATAACTACTTTTCCCTTAAATGATATCTGTTTGACCTATCTATGCTGCACTGCTTATCGTAGATTTTCCCTGTGTTTTCCGCCTATGTTTTCCCTATCTTCGACACTCTTGCTTTTCTTAGGTTTCAGAAATGTTTTCATTGTGATATGCTGGCCTGACGTAAGCATAGCAATGCTGCACTGCTCATACACACAGCAGCTGTTATAAGGATTAGTTTTTGTCTAATTGCGATGTTCATATGTAAGAGCTTTGATTCTATTTATAGCGCGTGAGAACTGAAAGTGGCAATGTTTGGAAGGAGGAGACCAATTTTGCTAACTTTTGTCAACTTTCTAGAGATTCCGTATGTATTGGAATATACAAAGTTTTCGTACATATAACTGCTGTCTTTACGTGGTCACTCTCGTCTAAAACTTTCCTTGGAAAAAGTTGATACTTAAATCAAGTTTAAAATTGACTTAACTCTTATGGTGAAACTCCCCTCTCTCCACCCCCCCCCCCCCTCTCTCTCAATCCACCAATGCAATCCGATAATACTACTGAGAATTCTACCACAAGAACATTTTAAAGTTGTGGACTGTTTTGTAGTAGGGGTTTCCATCAACTTCGTCAACCGTCACAGACATGCAGGTATCTGTTTTTATATATCCAGAAATGTGGAAAAGTTTTCAAACATGTCAGTCATTTTAGTGATTTTGAAAATTTTGTCAGTCAGGACAATGAATTAATATTAAGAAACAATTTCAGCATTTTGTCACTCCGAATGAAATTTTTTCCGTCAAGACCTTCGGATTGACACTTATCAACATCACTGTATATTACGTCTGTAAGTTTCACACCTACCCACCCCCTCCCCCGAGCAATTAACAAATTGTACTGCATTGCTTCTTTTCAATCATTTTACAACAGGAAGTATATAAAAATATGGACTTTGTACTACAATACGTATTGAAATATGAATCTCTGAGTATATATATATATATATATATATATATATATATATATATATATATATATATATATATATATATATATATATATATATATATATATATATATTCACACCAAATGATTCCTCTCGATTCCCTTTTTACGTGTCAAACCACATTCTACTTTGCAATATCTCACATTCATTATATTCACAAGAAAACAAAAATATAACAGACCATATCTGAAATATCACAACTAAATATGTAAACATTATAACATTTTCCCTCCCCCTTTTTTCCCTCATACATGTACGTCTTTGTACATGTACTGGTTAAAAATTACTTGACTTGAGGCGCCGACTGTTAAACATAATACATCCCCCCCCTTATTTTTCTCTTATAAGCGTTGGGTTTACAGAGCCGGCGATCCGGTTCGATTCCCAGATTGCGCAAGAATGTTTAAGAGGTTGCTTACCTCCTATTTCCATGTCTTTATCTGACTGAAAAATATATATTGAAAACGACGTAAATCACCAATCAACCAACCAAACAACCAACTAATTCTACAAATACTAGGTTTTCTGTGCGCGAGGCTTTTGTAGGTGTGTACTCCATTATGTGACTGCATTGCTAAAGTCATTGTCAGAAGTCAACTTTAAAGTTGTAAACAATGTACACCCACGATATGATAGCGTATGTTTACTGCACGATTCATTAAAACACATAAAACCCATGAAATGAGACACCACTCTGCCTTAATGTATGAAACCCCAGCCCTACCCACGAGATTTTCTTCTCTACCATGTCTGACACGCCTGCTCTACCCCACGAGATTTATCTCTCTACCATGTCTGACACGCCAGCTCTACCCCACGAGATTTACCTCTCTACCGTGTCTGACACGCCTGCTCTACCCCACGAGATTTACCTCTGTACCGTGTGTGACACTCCAGCCCTACCCCACGAGATTTACCTCTCTAACATGTCTGACACTACAATCCTACCCTACGAGATTTACCTCTCTACCATGTTTGACACTCTAGCCCTACCCCACGAGATTTACCTCTCCACCATGTCTGACACGCCAGCTCTACCCCACGAGATTTACCTCTCCACCGTGTCTGACAATCTAGCCCTACCCCACGAGATTTACCTCTCCACCATGTTTGACACTCTAGCCCTACCCCACGAGATTTAATTCTCTAACATGACGGACAAATACGATACACAACAAGGCTTTTTATGAGGTTATAAACTAAACATACCTGCAGTTCTTCGAGTAACATCCACATGCTATGAATTGATTGTACATGGAATACAATACAAGATCGATAATCAATAGAAGCCAGCTGGCGCGGAGGTGATTTCCTACATAATGGGGTCATATCTGAAGCTCGGTTTGAATAGAAACTACCTGTTTAGAGCAGACTGAGGGGTTAATTTTGTCTGTTATGATCATTGGTGTCTTCTTTTTAATTTGTTATGTGAGCAAGTGCTAAACAAATGCATCTTTTAACATTTTTGTCCAATAGTACACATAAATACACGATTAGGAAACTTGCGCAAAAGTACGTGTATTCTCAACTTATTATTGTATAACGACACACCTACGTAACATGCGCGGATCCAAAGGGGTGGACCGGGGGTCTGGACCCACCCTGAGATTCAGCAAAAATGACGTTCCTTGCTATATTTCCATACATAATAAGTAATTTTACATACAAAAGCATGGATGGACCCCCTCTCGGAAAATTCATTAGGGTGGACCCCCTTTCGACAAAACCTCTGGATCCGCACATGCATAATGTCATTTACAAGTAAGGAGCCAGCGTTTTATGGGTGAATCCCAAATAAATCTACGACCTTCAGCGGGTACAATAAGAAATTTCCCACCTGCCTCCATCAGTAGAGAAAGAAATCTTTTTCATCTAACGTACATTCAACGTGGGCTAAATCAATATATCTAGATATCGACATCTACCGAATTTACTTCTGTCACCTCGGGACTTTAATGCATAATGATAACAAAAACGGTACCAGAAGGGTAAACACGTAGAAAGTAACGACCCTTTTTTACTTGTTTACTTGTACCGGTAAGTCTGCCCTTGAAAAAGTCTTGAAACTCACCGTAGAAATGTCAATATTGTGAATCCCGATTACTTCCAACAAACTTAAATCCACTTTGCTATTAAACTTTCACTTAATTGTCTATATAGCCATCTTAAAATGTGTTCGCGAATAAAACATCCAGTTTATGCAATGCACACACTCCGACAGGGGGCACCTGTCGTGTAAATTTCATGTCGATTTCAATGTTTACGTCGCAATTTTAGTTTCATTCCATGAGTCACACTTCAGTAAGGAGTCTAAATTTAAGATCATACATATTGAATGAATTTCCACCTGAGTGAAGCCATTCAATTCCATTCGTTTACAAACAACACTCGACATGTGCGACCGAAACCTCGCTTTTACATTGTCATGGAGTTTCCAGTTGAATTCCGATTTATCCAATATCGAGAGATGACATTAAAATTTATGCATCTGGCTTCTCATCGCAGAGATCTACACAGAAAAGACCAAGGCGAGATTATGGTACACCGAAGTGACACTGAATCGAATACACTACCAGGCGCGTACTCCGGCGAGCATGAGGACGAAAATCTTTTGACCCCACAATGCGTTACCGGATTAAAAGGGGTCCAGTTGGTGCGGAAACCTTCTATTTTTCCTACATCTATTTATCCTAATTCGAAATTTAAGCGCCCAAATTTGTATGCCCCTCTCACCTTTCCAAGCTCCTGGATTTACCACTGCGATAGTTATATGCCGTTTATCATACTCACCGGAATTAATTACGACCTATATACACGTATATAATTTTTTTTCATTGCTTCTGCTGCGATTAATTACGAAACACCACGAGTTCACTGTGACTGATCACACCCCAAATTTTCAAACTGATGACAAAGCCTCCACAAACACCAGCTGGAGTATCATATAAACTTACTAGTGTCATGTTCAAAGGGTTATAGGTTCGAATTCTTAATTCTGTAATTAAGTTTTACTTTTAAAAGCATTATGTTTAAAAAAAATGATAGATTGCATTTTCCACCGTAGACAGAGCGTTTTATCATAAAAATATGAACATATATACGTGCACTAAATCAGTGCACCATATGCGCATTCCGACAGCTTCAGTGATGCTCAAAACTGTGGAAATCCAGAGTATTAATAGCTAAAGACCAAACTTTTACCAATGACAGTGGCGGGTCCAGAATTTCCGAAAAAAATGAAAGGGGGGGAGGAGTTGTTAAATGTGATTGTCAAGTATTATCCAAATATTCGGCTATTCTGGTGCCAATTCTGGAGTTTTACTCATTATTTGAATGTTTTCAAGGTCATCATCTATATATGCCATGTAAATTTGCTGCGGAAAAGGGGGGGTGGGGTGAATCAACATACCAGACAGAGATAAAGAGCCCATCTAAGGCAGAGTTGTGTATGACGGAGATATTACTTGGTTTTATAATAATTTACAAACGTTTATTACAGTAAATTAGAAGTATATATTTCGGATCAGTATAGAACTGAAAACTGGGCTTGCGGGACCCTCGGGTACTAACAGTCCACCAACATCGGTATCCACCCAGTCATAACTATTGATATAAGAACATATTCACGTGTAAGAGATTAGTGCATCTTTTTTTTTTTACCAAAACAAATTTAAACTAACCACAAGAATTGAAAATAATCAAGTATACAATACCTATTTTTCCCAATATCGATTAACAAATTTGCGATAAGTTAACTCTATATTTTCACAATAAGTACTACCGAGAGTTTATTATGAAGTAAATCATTTTCAAGAATTTTAGAATAAAAAACCCAGTATTTCAATATTTCCAATTGTACGGAGAAAAAAAAAACACGGAAGAAACACTTGTAAAATATAATATGGACAGATCAAACTTACCAAAATAGCCAAAGAAAGAAACGACCCATCTAATCCATGCGGTAATGTTTGTCCAAATCTCCATATTAATTAAGCTCGCGTTACACGTGTGTAGTATGAATTCCAGGTGATTACACACCCCTGTCGGAACTCATTATTTCTGTCCTAAGATTCCTTCAATCTGCTTTAACATATGCATGACATCTGTGAAAATCTATATATACGTATCCCATAATGTAGAGAAAATGCGAGCAAGACACTATAATGTCTTAACATTCCAACTTCGTAAATTACATTAATGATAATTTAATGTATTGCAGGTATATTATGCTCTAAAACACCAAAAATGTGTGAATGTTTAATTTTTATCACCATGTTAACCGTGTTTTAAATTTTAAGAAATGTTATTCCACATTTCAAGTTTTAATATTAAGATGTTTAAGTGCCACTAATGTCTCTGCACATTTCCATTCTAAAAGCTACGAAATCACATCATCTCACTCTTATTTCATTCAAAGGTCTAAAACATTCATCTATTAACGAATAACTAATTTCAAACAAGGTAAACAAAAGGAAATTAAAAATATATATAAAGGTAACTCTGTCGGCGATATACAGCGAATTCCAACAATAATTCGCATTCCTGCAGGTCTCGTAAATTCCACGCGATGTAATAAAAATTATGAAATAATATCCAATTTTAAAATAATTTCCAGCAGTTTTGCGGAATGAATATGCATATAAATCCTCAATTCGTATATAAAAAAATTCAGCACACATACATGTAATGCATATTGCCTCCCAATTTCTCCAAGGCGAAAGTAAAAAGGCGTGTTACTAGAACGCTTCGAAATTTTTACAATAGCTCCAAGGTTTTATAATTTGATGCTACTTCACATTTATGCAAATTTGCGCCTCTGATTTCACTCTGAGCTCCAAGGGTTGCACATTTGTTCTATACTCTACTGCGCACACTTATTTACTAGATTCCATCTGTCATTCGACTCTTATAATACCGTGCATATCTACTGGTGGCACGAAAACCGGACAGCTGACGATGACCAATACCTTCTGGACTGTACAAAATTCTATGTATCCAATTTTCTCATAACAACTGCAATACCTCTGTATCAACACACTTATAAAATGACTCTAAACTTCTGCTTTTCGGACACGACTAATTCCGTCGTCTAGATATTTCAGTACGATTAACAATATATGTGGTCATTCGCGATGCACACTGGACACGATTGACCGCTGGTGGTATACAGGAGAATCAGTACCACATGCCTTCACCACGACGGATACATCTCCAAACTAGCGCCACTAAGCTTCGGTAAACAATTTATACAGGTGGGTCCCCACATGTAGCCACTGTCCTCATCTTCGCGGTGTGCGCTAAATGTTATATAAATACCGCTAGCGGAATGAATTAAACAAATGTCATTGATGAATAGGTATTCACAAATATTATATTTCTGAAAGTTCTACGTCCGTAATTATTTACGTGATGCTTGTGCACTGTGATGCATTCCATACGAGCAATTGACATCGCAATCCAATGCTTCCGCAAAAAAGTTCGAGGAAAAAAAATCAAGTATCGGTTTTAATTCATTAGGCTATGGAAATGTCTTTTCCAACATAATAAGTTACTTTCATGTCCTACTGCGATGCGAGCAACGTACAGGTAAAAATACCAATTATATCGTATGTATGTAGGTATATTCCACAAAACTCCGATTTCATATATATCCAATACAAAATTTAATTTCATGAACACTTTTTTCTCTTTTTGAATAAAATTCTCAGAAGTATCAATGTTTAATGCCACCAACAAAACGCAATATGAATAATTTTTCATATTCCATTCCTATTATGAAAAAAAAATAATAAAATCACTCGAAAAAAATTCAAACTCTGCAATGCATGTTTTATCCACATTTAAGAAATGAGAAATGGCACATAAAATTTAAAACGAATATGTAAAAACCGTTCTAGATGTTTTTTTTCCCTATTGTGCACAAAGCTGTGTCTATCACGCGATTGGTTTTTGATCCGTTTTTTTGTGAAAATGAAGCGCTGCATAGTAAATGACCTGTAAATGCAATGCGGTTATAAACCCGTGTTTTGTCCGGTACATGAGCCAGCAATGCCAAAAGGAAAGCTTAGCGAAGGATTAACTGTCGTATCAGGGTAAAACATGACATTCAAATTCCTTAAACCATTCGAGAGTTAAATAACGTGTGTAATGCCATTCATTCGGTGTTACCACAATTCTGCTTGAAAGGCTCATTATTCTCTGCGGCGGATCACGGGGGCAGTCAGGGAGATCGCCGAATTGTTGACATGTATATACACACAATGGCCATATGTAATACCTACTTATGTATAGATTGTTTGTTTACTTTTTTTTTTTCGTTTGAGTTTATTTTGATACTTTACACTGCGATGTTATTTTATTTAATTTCCATGATCTCTCATCCCTCCCTCCCCCCTACACACAAACAATAATTTTTATTCTTTCCATTGGAAACTCGGTATATATGACTCTTTGTTCTTTTTTATCGAGGCATTGAAAATTAATATACCGTATGACCAGGTATGGTCTATTGTGACCGTATAGCCAGCTGTAGATCTAAGCGAGATAACTCTAATTTGATGCCGTGTTTTTCTGAATACGCGATATCGATTTCTACTGAAGAGAAACGAATAACATAATAATACAAGTTAAAATTAACTACCATAATCTGTGTTTGCTTTTTTGTTTTTCAAATTTATACTTGAATTCAAAACAGAGCATATACGACCTCAATTTGAAAGTTAGAAAAAGACTACTATTTTCAATTGTTATCTCGAGTCTATCCCGGAATTTACACCTCTAAACCCCCTCCCTTCCCTGCCTCTGTATCCAACGGATCACAAGTTGACCCCGTTTTAAAGTATTTGGATGCACCATTTGGAATGCTTATAACCGAGGTAGAACGTTCAACAGCAGATCGTTCAACGTTTGATCGCTCAATGTAGATCCTTCAGATGGGAGACTAGCGGCTAAACTATATTCGACACCTGAGAGACAATCCTTAAAACAATAGGTATACAGTAGCATGGTACACAAAGCTTCCTACATAAATAGTATGGCAGAATATGAACTTCGTGACGTAGCTTTCAAGTGACATCAAAACTTATTATCACCATACATTGTGATCACCATACATTGTTATCACCTTACACTGTTATCACCTTACACTGTTATCACCATATATTGTGATCACCATACACTGTTATCACCATTCATTTATATACATGTACATGAATATGTACCAACGAACATTAATGAATACACAGTCAACCAATTGACATGAAAGAGGGGTCTATATAGGGGAAAGCGGGGGGGGGGGTGAATAAATTCCCTTTAGGATCAGGAAATTTATGTGTAATTTTACACTTTGAAGTCTGTACTATAGTTAAAAAGCCCCCTTTTTACTTCCTGATCCTACCAATGCAGATAAAATGAGCATCAATGATACAAGTTTTGTTTAAATAATTCTAGTGCATGTCATTTAAACAAAACGCCATCTACCCCTCGCCTGAGAGGTCAAAGATCATGAGCTGCCAAAACCACTTCACAAAATGTTATCAAAATTTGCATAGAGTTTCAATATACATCCGTCACTGAGCTAGAAAAGGTCAGAGGTCGTCTCATCTGACAACACCTGTCATCCGCGGACCACACATTACCTGTATCAGGTCAAATAGGTCACATAAGGTGTGCATTCAAAATCTTGTCTGCTTAGTTATCTGTAACATGACCCAGTTCCCCCGCGGTCCTCGTTGGTACAATGGGTATTTAACATACTATAATTCATTGCATTCCTCCCTCCAGCGACAGGGGTTACAGACGTGCATACACACTAAACTTGGCCCTCGGCACCCCTACCCCATCCCGCCCCTGTCTGGTTGGTTGATTTTCTATTATTACACTCTTGGATTAATTTTTTCTTTGTACACCGGTTCCAGTAGTGGATCCGCGATTTTTCTGGGGAACAAGGAAGTGCAAATAGCATGGGTTAAAATTATCTACGAAAATTTTCATATACAATAGATAGCGTAATTCATACGCGGATCCAGCGGGGTAGACCGGGAATCTGGATCCACCCTGAGATTACGCCAAAATTACGTTTCTTATTGATTTATATGTAAAATAAATAATTTTACGCACAAAAATTATAGTTGGACCTCTCGGAATTTTCAATGGGGGTGGACCCCCTCTCGACAAAATTACTGGGTCCGCGCCCATAATTTTTGGATGAATGCAGGAGCTGTTCTTTCCTCTCCCTAAATTCGACACAGACATCATTCTATTAGACATCACCCAATTTAAGATGTTCATAAAGTAAATGATTGTGTGTACGTTTATTTATTTTTAAAGAAGAAGAAACACAAATACTTAAGTCTTACCCTGTACTCTAAGGTCCGTTTTACCCGGTAACTGAAGGTCCGGACAGGATTTATACGAAATGATAACCGTACATGACGACCGGTACACTGGGGATTCCAACATGGTCCAGTCAGTCTAATATCCAACAAGTCCGCTAAATAACGATCCAAGTTATCAAATTAATATCCAATTCACACTTTACATGGTAAAATTCCCACCTATCACGAGCGCTTGAACGGATATATCACAAATTTGTCCTTTTTTATTTACAATTATTATCCACGTTTAAGAATGAACGTTCACTACATTTACACGGGTAAAACGGCTAATATCTTCTCCATAAAGTCCGAATCGCATTGTCCACATTGCTGGGCAGATTATAAACTCCCAAACAACACAGTGGACAAAATCCAACAATGCCATAAAAAGGACAGTGTTGGTGAGAAGACGACGTTATGTAACAAAAGTCCGCCCTCGAGGTGTATGGGGTTTTGTCTTTCTCTAATTGATGGCGTGTAAAAGACTCGTCATTCCGTGTATATAGGTTGTTGTTATTTTTCTTGCTGTTTTGTATCTGATTTTGGTGTTTTGTTCTGGGCCATAAAGGGAGTGCTTGATAGACACAATGAACTCGTGTTTGTGGGAACAAGCGATGCGGGGATATTTTACGGTCAGAATATCGTAATGTCATGTTTTAATAATACGATGACAACGCGGTATAGAAAAACTATGTCCATACCTAAAGAACCTTCATAGCAGGCAAGTCTAAGTATTACATCGATATTTGTAACTCTGAACCCCTTCTTCCCGAAACACAATTGGAATCTTTCCCTTCACCCCCTTTTTATCATTTATTTAACTACTTATTTATTTGTTCATTTATTTATTTATTTATTTTGAGAGAGAGGACACATAACTTGGTTTCCCTTTCAAGAGTGATGGAACATTGAAGGACGAATCGATTTATTTTCTAACTCTGATCAAAAGCGTGGAACATACAGTGGCGGATTTTTTTTTTTGGGGGGGGGGGGGGGGTTTGGTCAGAAATTTACTAGTAAAATCCAGATTTTGCGCCAAAAATGGCTGAGAAGTTTGGCTAATACCCATTTGCCCACCCCACCCCACCCCCTTTTTTTCGGAAATTCTGGATCCGCCACTGATGTCTGTTGCCAGAACCAGTGTAACAAAAAAAAAAAAAGAAACCAAAAATTTGACTCTGATGTTTCAAAATCGTGACTGGGCTTAGATTTTCGAGAGACGCCAACCTTTTTGTATCTGAACAAAATACCTTGATTTGCATGGAAAATCATGAAATAAATACGTGTAAAGGGAATTCGAACTTACTACCCCTGAGTCAAACATCAGAATTCCTTAGTAACACCCCCTTTTTATACTGATAAGATTGTGATTCACATGACAGCACATCAATAATGCGTTCATGTAACCTCAAAGTAACAGTAAAAGGTTATCTTGTCACTGTAGTTGCCAGTATCGCTCTACCGGTAAAGTGCTACGTCCGAACAAAGAGGTACCGGGTTCGAGTCCCGCATGTTACACGTCGGTGTTCTGTCTATCGGACTTGACGGAGAAACCCGAGAACCTGTGTCTCATTCAACGTTGGCATCGAAAAGATCCCTCACTGCTTGCGGAAAAGGGGGTGGTGGGGGGGGGGGGGTTGTTCGTTGCATTCATTGTAGATAGAATTGTCTATACATTGCAACAGGCAGATGCCGTCCGTCATCACGAGTAATGATTACGACGTGACTGACCTCAGACAAAAAAGAAAAAAAAACGCAAATCGCATCCCTTAAGATAAAAAGAAACAGTTACAAACAATGAATGAAACAGACATCTCATGAAACCTACATGGAATCAAGTGGGCGGCTTTTGTTTACATGTACATTAGACGCAGTTGCCTGCGGCATCCGTAAAGCAGTTAAGTGATACTGATCTCGTGACATGCCGTTATCAGGGGAGATCACTCAGTTCTTTTCCATATCAGTCTATCGGATCTTTTTGATGTTTACCTGTATTGTGGTAAATAGGAAGGAGACAGGTAGGGAGAAAACAGGAAGATACCTGAAGAGCAGGCTGGGTTAAGAAGCTTTCAGTAAGTTTTCAGATATCTCACGACATAGAAGCAGGAGGTAACTGGCCTCTTAGCCAGGATGTCATTTGATACACAATGTATATAAACTACCAATGCCCTGCCCCATCCCACTTTACCATCTTTGTATCTCAGTCACGATTTCGCAATATTTAAAAAGAAATGCATAAATATACATTACGAGGGTACAGGTACACTAAACATAAAAGCCGTAAATTGACCTACACCTGTTTAAAAAATAATGATAACAAATAATGACAATAAATAAAAAGAAAAAATAGATAAATAGATAAATTAAATCTTCAATGTTTCCCTCGGTATTCTTTTAAAATTTTGAATTTGCCATGTCTCTTCTACATACCTGTAAACAAGCCTCTGGATGATGTGTGGGGATAGACTTTGATTCAAACCGCAAAAACATATTCAACTCTCAAAATAATATCACGGTCACGATGAATGAAAAAAGCATTCACGGAAGAAAATATCAAATTGTTCCACTCCCCTTTTAAATACTAAACGATCAAAAATACATCATTAATATAATTTTCCTTTTTTATCTTATTATCATTTATTTATTTCTTATTTATTTATTTATTTATTTATTCATTCATTATTACTTTTATTTTGGGTTTGTTTTAATGGGCTTTTGTTTTTCTTTTTTGGAGAGTGGTGGGAAGGGTGGTGGGGAGAGTTTCTTTCTTAACTAAAGAACTCCTCCACCTCATAAACTATCACGAATTTCGTTCCTACCCGATCCCTTCTCGCAAACGAAATCATGTCCTCTCGAAAATCAAACATCACTCAAGTTTTCCAACCAACTTGCTCTTGACTCAGTTCATTCCAGTACAACACACAGCTGCACCGGGTAACATTTATTGTTTTTTGATTTGCATACGCAGGTTAATGCTATACCTCAATGCGTGTCACGTTTCACGGACGGAACACTAAAATAAAGCAATACCTATTCCGGATGTTAAATGCCGAAATGTCAACAAAAGCTATGACGTCACTGGCATATCAGTTACATTGGGGTGAAATGGAACCTTTAACATACCCATCTTATTATTGTCTTAAGAAATGAATTACAGGAGTGGAACCGGGTTTTCCTGTTAGAGTAGGCGATTAATTGATTGACTGATTGATTGATTGATTGATTGATTGATTGATTGATTGATTTATTTATTACTGTTTTACGTTACTCCACGGTTATTCCACGTATATGGTGACGACACCTTCTTATTGCATTGCACAGAAATTTATACGTTTGCAACGGACCCACTCGGAGCAATGCATGGTCTTTCACGTGCCATGCCTATCGCGACACGGGATCTCTTTTTTTACTGTCTCATCCGATAGACAGAACACCGGCTTATCCATGGCGAGAGTTGAAACCAGGAACTCTGGGTCACGAGCCGAATACCTCAGTCACTAGGCCATACCGACTTTAGAATAGGCGACAGAAGACAGTGTCCAAGAACCACCCAGGTCACTAGCGATGTCTAAGGCTTTATCCAAGGCCAACCTGCGTCATTAGCGCATTCCAGGACTTTGTCTAAGGACAACTTAGGTCACTAACGGAGTCTAGAGCTACTTTGTCTAACGACCGCCCAGGTCCCTAGCAGAGTCTAGGTCTACTTAGTCTAACGACCGCCCAGGTCATAAGCAGAGTCTAGAGCTACTTTGTCTAAGGACCACCCAGGTCACTAGCGGAGTCTATCGTTACTATGTATAAGGAACATCCAGGTCACTAGCACAGTCTAGGGCTGGGCCTTGCCAGGGACTTTCAGGCTTTTTCGATTCGGCAGCCTGACAGCCTAATACGCGTAAAATTTACGTAATTTCACTTTAATACATCAACGTAAGAGATCTTGGCTAGTTGAAGGGGTTTTTTTGTGATGACATTTATATGTTTCCATACTTTTTCCATTCCAGTATCTTGATAGATGATGTCATGCTACAGGCGGACCAAGGAACCGAGAGGGAGGGGGTTGGATTTTCTTTCTTTTCTTTTCTTTTATTATTATTATTTTTTTAATGATGATGTTCAACCGAAAAATATTCCTACAAAAATTGAAAATAGTCAATGAATATAAAAGTTTATCTTAAAACAGTATTTTCAATACGTTCAACCTCTTAAACAGAGCGGCGCAATCCAAGAATCGAACCCAAATCGTCTGCACTGCAAGCCCAAGCACTACAGCAAGTTTGTCCCTTCAGACATAAAGCACCTGTTGTATATGTTCAATGCGACAATAAATCAACGGCAACTTGCAATGGACCATATGTACATTAAAATCATATATATATGTATAATATATACACGCTGTACTAGTGGAAGAGATTGACTATACAACCTTAACCAGCTAAGAGAGTTCTCTCCCCTACCACCTTCCCCATTTTCCCTTCAATTCTCCTTACATTTCTCTGTTTACTTAGACAGGGCGTATGAAATCTAACAAACTATCGCCATATCGATTTTAAATTTATCTTGAAAGCCCTACAATAAGATGACAAATTGCAAAGTGGGACACCAATATTTGATGGAACTAAACTTAATACAGATCCATCATTCATTGATAGGTATTTGAATTCAAATTTTCAATTCCGTACATCATTTTTGTACCGCACAGATTTTTTTTTTTTAATTCGGCCAGTTTCGAACTTTTATTCATTTATCAAAATGATGATAGCTTACAATATGACCTGCTTATGATACGTACAACTATAGATGATCGTGACACATTACATGTACAACTATAGATGATCGTGACACATTACATGTACAACTATAGATGATCGTGACACATTACATGTACAACTATAGATGATCGTGACACATTACATGTACATCTATAGATGATCGTGACACATTACATGTACCACTATAGATGATCGTGACACATTACATGTACATCTATAGATGATCGTGACACATTACATGTACCACTATAGATGATCGTGACACACACATGTACAACTATAGATGATCGTGACACATTACATGTACAACTATAGATGATCGTGACACATTATATGTACAACTATAGATGATCGTGACACATTACATGTACAACTATAGATGATCGTGACACATTACATGTACATCTATAGATGATCGTGACACACACATGTACAACTATAGATGATCGTGACACATTACATGTACCACTATAGATGATCGTGACACATTACATGTACAACTATAGATGATCGTGACACATTACATGTACAACTATAGATGATCGTGACACATTACATGTACATCTATAGATGATCGTGACACATTACATGTACCACTATAGATGATCGTGACACACACATGTACAACTATAGATGATCGTGACACATTACATGTACAACTATAGATGATCGTGACACATTATATGTACAACTATAGATGATCGTGACACATTACATGTACAACTATAGATGATCGTGACACATTACATGTACCACTATAGATGATCGTGACACATTACATGTACATCTATAGATGATCGTGACACATACATGTGCAACTATAGATGATCGTGGCACATACATGTACATCTATAGATGATGGTGACATATGTACATCTATAGATGATGGTGACACATACATGTACATCTATAGATGATCGTGACACATACATGTACATCTATAGATGCTCGTGACGCATACATGTACATTTATAGATGATAGTCACGCATGTACATGAACATCTATAGATGATCGTCACGCATACTTGTACCACTATAGATGATGGTGACACATGTACAACTATAGATGATCGTGACGCATACATGTACATCTATAGATGATGATGACGCATACATGTACATCTATAGATGATCGTGACGCATACATGTACATCTATAGATGATCGTGACGCATACATGTACATCTATAGATGATCGTGACATATGTACATCTATAGATGATGGTGACGCATACATGTACATCTATAAATGGTGACACATACATGTACATCTATAGATGATCGTGACGCATACATGTACATCAATAGATGATCGTGACGCATACATGTACATCTATAGATGATGATGACGCATACATGTACATCTATAGATGATCGTGACATATGTACAACTATAGATAATGGTGACGCATACATGTACATCTATAAATGGTGACACATACATGTACATCTATAGATGATCTTGACGCAAACATGTACATCAATAGATGATCGTGACGCATACATGTACATCTATAGATGATGATGACGCATACATGTACATCTATAGATGATCGTGACATATGTACATCTATAGATGATGGTGACGCATACATGTACATCTATAAATGGTGACACATACATGTACATCTATAGATGATCGTGACGCATACATGTACATCAATAGATGATCGTGACGCATACATGTACATCTATAGATGATGATGACGCATACATGTACATCTATAGGTGATCGTGACATATGTACAGCTATAGATGATGGTGACGCATACATGTACATCTATAAATGGTGATACATACATGTACATCTATAGATGATGGTGACGCATACATGTACATCTATAAATGATCGTGACGCATACATGTACATCAATAGAACGTCCTGAAATTTTCGATTTAAGAGACCAAGATAAACAGTAGATACCTGAACCACAAGCTACGGTCCCACTGATTCCGGACTTGAGCATCTGTCACCTCCGTAAAAGTTCCGGGGCCATTCAGCATAGCCAGGCTTCCCCAGCGTGACTCACGCAACACAAAATCAGGCTAACGTCGTCATTGATCGACATGTGCTTCAGAATCTAGTGGTTTATGCAGAATCTGTGACACATCGACAACAACTTGCATTGATGGACAGATTGATTGATTGATTGATATATCAGTACTGAATACCCAATCCAAATTGCATAACAGATGATTGTTTTATGCACGGCACAGTTATTGAACCTACATGGTGACGGCACCCGTCTGGTGCCTTGGATTATCAATATCAACTTATGCAACGGGCCCACCAAACGCAGCAAGGGATCTTTGTTCATCCCTCACCTTTACCCTTCTATGCCCACAACCCCTTCAAACCGGCGTGACCTAGTGGTATCGCGCTGGACTCCTAATCGGGAGGCCGGGGTTCGATTCCCGCTCTGGTCATGCCCGTGTCCTGTCTTTCGGAAGAGACAGAAAAAACCGAGGCTCCGTGTCGTGGTATGCATGGCACGTTAAAGATCCCTCACTGCTTCCCTTGCAAAGGTCAAAATTTATATACTCCGCATCAGGCAGATGCCGTCATCATATACGTGAAATATTCATGGTGTGACGTAAAACAAAAATCAATCAATCAATCAACCACAACCCCGTCCATCCCATCTTCTCCAATTCCTTTCACTCTTCCCCTTACCCTTCTACATGTATCTTCAATCCCTAAATTTCATTGGTACCTACATTTCCGTTCTTAGTTTTTTTGTTTTTTATATTTTTCTCTCTGTTTTTTTTTTTTTTCTTTTTTCTCTCTTTTTTTTTTTTTTTTTTTTTGTTTTGTTTTGTTTTGTTTTGTTTATTTTAATTCCTTAATTAAAATCTGATATTTCCTTATGTAAATCTTGTCAGTACTAAAATAAAAACACTCAGTGAAATAACATGATCAAATACCATGCAAAGCCATGTCGGGCAGCTATTATAATATCCAATGTCTAATGTACAATGGAAGACTTCAAACCACGAAAAATCTAAATAAAGCATTCCCATCTGTGAGAGGATTCAATAAGAAAAAGGTCACGCGAGAATCAAAATATTTATTTCATTAAGCTCTTGCCATGAAGGATCACCGACGTCTCAACACTCAGTATGTTTGTTTGCTCACGAATTGTTCGCCTATTTGTCAGGTGATATAGACTGCCCTTGCATGTCTTAGAGAAGTTTCACGCCTGCCAGTTTTGAGATTGACTGTTCAGACTGAAATCTCGCTCCAGAGACAATCAGCCACACTGTCCTACATCAAAACCGACACATGTCGGAATTGTCTTGGTATTAAAATTGTCGTAATGGTGATACCTTCATCATCATCAAGCGTTAGACATACCGTTATTATATAACAGATTTCTGTTTATAAATGATATTTATTTCCTTCCTCTTCTTCTTCTTTTCCTTCTTCTATTTTCCAGATATTTTTCTCTTTCCGTCGGGAAAGGGGAGGGGTGTCGTATCATTTTATAACAGCGGACATTATCAATTACACTTACAAGTCATCGGGAAATGCTTCCTCTTTCCGGACATCCGCGGTACCGGGCGATACTCGGTTTTACATTGCAATACATTGCATACCCAATATAATAAAAGTTATCGTTTAGTAACTTGATTGATCTATTTGTAAATGCATGTCGTCCTTCCGGATCAGAATGATTCAGACATAACTTTCTGACCGTTGGCTATTGTAGTACCTGACACCGACAGTAATGAATTTATATGATGGAGGCACCTGCTTGACACATTGCACAGAAATTTAGACCTATGCGACGAAAACAGTGAGGGTCGCTTACACGAGGCAGCGAGAGAGACTGATTCATTGTTGTTCTACGTCACTCCATCATTATTTCACGTATATGGTGACGGCATCTTCCTGATGCATCGCATACTTTATACTTTTGTAAACGGACCCACACGAAGCAGGAATGAATCTTTTACGTGGCAAATCTACCATGACACGGGACCTCAGGTTTTCACTGTCTCATCCTAGAGACAAGAAGGCATCGGTGCGCCCATGGCGGTAGTCGCACCCGGGGCCTCCCGGTCACAAGCCTAGCACCTCATCTGCCAAGCCACACCGACTCCAACGAGAGCGATCGTTTACCTGACACAAGACATCATTTTATAATGCATCACCAGAAAGAGATATAGAAGTGAAGAGCTGTGGATGGGGTTCAAACTCGGAACCATCTAGCTACAAAACAGGCACGCTACCGACTGCGTCACGCCTAGTATATAACTCCCGTGATACAGCGTATGAATACTTCTCTTACTCTATTTTTCACGAGTGACCTATATCCAACACTCTGTACTTCTCTTACTTTATTATTATGAGTGACCTACATTCAACACTCGGTACTTCTCTTACTTTATTACTTTATTATCATGAGTGACCTACATCCAACACTCGGTACTTCTCTTACTTTATTACTTTATTATTACGAGTGACCTACATCCAACACTCGGTACTTCTCTTACTTTATTACTTTATTATTCTGAGTGACCTACATCCAACACTCGGTATTTCTCTTGCTTTATTACTTTATTATTCTGAGTGACCTACATTAAACACTCGGTACTTCTCTTACTTTATTACTTTATTATTACGAGTGACCTACATCCAACACTCGGTACTTCTCTTGCTTTATTACTTTATTATTACTAGTGACCTACATTCAACACTCGGTATTTCTCTTGTTTTATTACCTTATTATTATGAGTGACCTACATCCAACATACGGTATTTCTCTTTACTTTATTATTACGAGTGACCTACATCCAACACTCGGTACTTCTCTTACTTTATTACTTTATTATTCTGAGTGACCTACATCCAACACTCGGTATTTCTCTTGCTTTATTACTTTATTATTCTGAGTGACCTACATTAAACACTCGGTACTTCTCTTACTTTATTACTTTATTATTACGAGTGACCTACATCCAACACTCGGTATTTCTCTTGCTTTATTACTTTATTATTATGAGTGACCTACATTCAACACTCGGTATTTCTCTTGTTTTATTACCTTATTATTATGAGTGACCTACATCCAACATACGGTATTTCTCTTAATTTATTACTTTATTGTTATGAGTGACCTACATTAAACACTCGGTACTTCTCTTACTTTATTACTTTATTATTATGAGTGACCTACATTCAACACTCGGTATTTCTCTTACTTTATTACTTTATTATTACGAGTGACCTACATTCAACACTCGGTACTTCTCTTACTTTATTACTTTATTATTACGAGTGACCTACATTCAACACTCGGTATTTCTCTTGCTTTATTACTTTATTATTACGAGTGACCTACATTCAACACTCGGTACTTCTCTTACTTTATTACTTTATTATTACGAGTGACCTACATTCAACACTCGGTATTTCTCTTGCTTTATTACTTTATTATTATGAGTGACCTACATTCAACACTCGGTATTTCTCTTGTTTTATTACCTTATCATTATGAGTGACCTACATCCAACATACGGTATTTCTCTTAATTTATTACTTTATTGTTACGAGTGACCTACAGTCAACACTCGGTATTTCTCTTACATTATCATTATATGTGAAATACATTCAACACTCGGCACTTCTCTTACTTTATTACTTTATTATTATGAGTGACCTACATTCAACACTCGGTATTTCTCTTACACTATTATTATGAGTGAAATACATTCAACAATCGGTACATCTCTTGCTTTATTACTTCATTATTATGATGTCGTGTGAGAAATACCCATTACCAAAATCTAATTTTGAAACTTGAAACTGGTGTTAGGCTATTTATTACGACGTTCTGTTTATGAACTTAACGGCTCATTTATTTAATATGAAATACAAGATCGCAATCAACTTTTAACAACACCTATAGGGAAATAAAATTACAATTTTAAAGTCTAAAGGATGTGTTTTGTACACAATATCTACCAGCTTTGTGAAATGACCTTTTTAATATATATATATATATATATATATATATATATATATATATATATATATATATATATATATATATATATATATATATATATATATATATATATGTGTGTGTGTGTGTGTGTGTATATATATGTTTAAGTGTGGGAATAACGAAAGGTTTTGTGTGGTGTATATGTATGTGTGTATTTTCTTCCTTTTTTATTCCTTTGTATTTAACTATTTATGATGATATGTAAGGGCAGAAAGTCGATGGTTTCTTATTTCCTTCACCATTCCTTTTTTTTTTTAAATGTAATCTAAATTCATGATACATTGAATTCGCCTACGTGTATATTCCTATAGCGAGGAAGTGGAGAAAAAAATTCCAGAAATCTTTGTTAAATTTATTGATTGATTGAATATTGCTTTACGTCAATCCAAGATAATTTTAGTTATATAGTGACGGCATCTCCTTGATGCATTACACACAAATTTATACCTTTGCAACGGACCCACCCGAAGCAGTGAGGGATCTTTTACCACGCCTACCGTGACACGGGACCTCAGTTTTTACTGTCTCATCCGAAAGACAGAACACCGGTGTGCCCAGGGCGGGAGTCGATCCCGTGGCCTAATCTCTGTTAAATACAGAGTCGGTAGTGAAAGGCCAAGACTTCACGGAAGCAAGAGAATGAAAAACACAATAATATTTTGAAAACACTTGGTACAATAAAAGAAATAACAGATCACGGTTGTCTTTCAAGAGGATTAATCGTACAAGATAAATATTTAAGAAATATGAACTAATTCATGTTATGAACAATCAAAAATATGAAACACTGCACGTCTAGAACTGGTTTAAAATGAGCAATTTACACTTCATATCGATATCCACTACCCGTCAGAAATTCTATGTTATCTTATTTATAAAGATAAATGCACGTTTGAGAATTATCTAGACTTTTTGAAATGTTGAGTTCGTATCGCTTTTAATGAAGTAACACCCATACATTTCAGATTATAGCAGAATTCGGGCGATGATTTTCTGAAAGTGATCGTATCTTCGCTTCTTTTAAAACCAAACTAAATGAATTCACTACGAACTGAAATACAAATTTTGTGAAAAACTGACAGAAAAGAAATTGCAAGTGTAATTAAAAGTTTATATGTGAATGTACATACATTGAGTGTCCTATTTATGCCATCTATGTCAATTTCAAAGAATATATCTCCGTCAGTTTCCTATCGGGTATCATACTGTGACATACATATACAAGCATAGATTTACATTCTTCGTGTTTTCGAATTGGACGTTAACATCCGCAGATATATATGGTCACGTGACAAGCGAGATTTGAACCAACATACTTCGAAAGCGCAAGGCCGTAGGAAGGAATCCAAAAAAGATGGTGAATGGGCAAACCTAGATTTTCGTTCTGTTTCAAGGTCAAAATCGACTCATGATCGGCAAAAAAGGGGGAGGGGCGGTTCCTATGGGCCTGTCTAAAGTGAGGTTTGAAACAGTGAACTTTTCCACTATCGAATTTCAACATCCCCCCCCCCCGAACTTTTCATGGTAATCCTATCCAGTGTATACCTTATACTGTTACTCATTACTCAGCGTAGTCACGTGATACAGTATAACTTTACACACCTTTTCCGTGTTAAATACGAAATTAGAGAAATCATTTACCTTGCGCCCATTGTCGCGATGTTATCTCGAGAAAGTCGATACGGATTTACGTAGCTTAATTCAAAGTACTGTGATTGTAGTTAGAAATATCAAATTCCTTTGACAGATGGTGGTCAAGAAGCGATCACTTCTCTGTCAAAACGTTCCCCCTCCAAGCACTGTACAACCTCCTATGTCGTTATGTGGCAGACTCAGGAGGGGTAGACAAGGTCCACCACAATCCACTATCCATTCAATTTTTTCATACTGAAAATACACAAAAAAGGGAAGGGACAAAGTACGCGTTTGGTACTTGGTTCTCGATCGAGAGGTCTCGGGATCGACTCACACCAGTGGATCGTCGGTGTTCCGTCATTCTTACGAGAGCTCAGGAGTCACGGTAGACATGGCATGAAAACGATCCTTCATTGCTTAGAGCGGAAACATCTCATAGTCCTGAATTTCTGTACAATATATCTGACAGATGCCGTCACAATTGCAATAATCTTGACTCGACGTAAATCAAAAATCAAATTAACATGAAAAATTTTTAATATAATAAATATTATATTATATTTCTCTGGTGTTCTTGTGATAGCCCCCTATTTCCGCCTTTCACAATTTCCCGTGAAATAATGGATCCGCCATTTCTCCAATGTGGTTTCAAAACTTGCATTCACCAGAGAATCCACCCTCTGAAATGACGCTTTAATGACGCTCTGTTTCCTGACGCCTCCTTTGTATTTAACCCAGACAACGATACCGTATACACAGGTGTCAGCAATGCGTCATATCGTGTTAAATATCAAGGCTAAAACACATTACAGTAAATCATGCTAATTAGCCAACGCGGTTAATTACACATCATTAATTATAACCCGCTATCACATTCTCGTACTTTTCCGGAAAACGAATTCGGACAAGAAACCAAATAATCTTGTCGTTTCCTCTCAAACGTCAGTTAACATGAAAACATTCGGACGAAATCGTTAAAAAGTGTCCTCCTGTCATATTACTATGACAAACTTTGATTTTACTTTTTCTATTCTTTTTTTTTATTATTATTATTATTACTATTTTTTTCCTTGTCATTTTTTTTTATTATCATTGGTTTTATTTATCTATCTTTTTTCTTTTAATTAATTTATCTATTTATTTTGCAGAAGAGCGCATAGAGACAAAGCATCTGTATGACATTGATTTACTTCTTATGCAATTGAACATTGTGTTCGAAAACGTCTTAATCAAAAAAACATTTATGTCATTCAAAGCATTGTCCCTGTTGAGTGACGAGATGTTTTCTGCCATTACGTAACATAAACATGTAATCATTTAACCAAAATGAATAACCAGAAAACCAAACGTCTGGTGGTAAATAACCAACTATCCAACCATTCATCCGATCGACCCACCAACAAACCAAGTGAGACCAAAGATATTTGCTACCCTGCCACACCTCGGATATTCCACTCCCGTTCTTGGTTTTAATGTTCTGCGATCGCACTTTATTTAGGAGAGCTGTTAGATACAAAGGGAAGGGCAACAGGAAGCATACATGTATAGTCGCGTACATTGTCATTCCGACGTGCATGTTTACACCGTGAACATGCATACAATTAGTCATAAAGGGCAGATTTTAAACGGAAATACTATTCTCAGTTTAAAAGAAAATCGCAAGAATCAATCAGAAAATTAAGAAGTTGTGTAATTGAAGGGGGAAACGTAATTAGGGTTTTCCTGAAGGGGAAACATGCTTTATGGACCATTGTATTCTTTATTTAGATATTTTAAAGTCTATTCTGTAATTTGCAACTTGTGTGTACATAAGTTATAATAAGTAGAATAATTATGTTTAGAGAATACGTGTGGATGTAAAACTGGCCAATACAAAATGATTTTCAGGTGTACCGAGAAACGAATTGCAAAAAGCATTCTTTGAAAAGAGAGAGAGAGAGAGAGAGATCCATATATTGGAACTAATATGAAATCGTTATACAAAATGGCACAAACCTCAATTGATCAATTATGTGAAAAATTAAATCAACTGCGTATCAAATATTATAAATGTTACAGTTTTGTGACAAGGCATTGTCTGACGTCACACATTACAGTGGTGACCCGAGGGAGGTAAGCATCTCTGGTTTGGAAGTCACACCGAACATGAATGTCCAAAAGAGATGACACAAATATGGTTCTATACTGCATACACAGGGCGAATGTGGTCCAACTTGGAATAGAAAGTGTCACAGCCATAGAGCATCAGAATATATATCATATTTTGATACATCATGAAAAGCTATTAAAATTATTAATACGTCCCTTTTTTACAAAAAAAATAATATACAAAGGTCACAACTAAGAAATAAAATGGCACTCAAATATGAGCATTCCTTTTTCACTATTCAACACACGTTTCTCTGTACATGAATATGATTTTAAAAATTTAAGTTTATCGAAATAAAGATCACCTACCTGTCCTTCTAAACCAACCCCGCTCTGACATTTTAATTCATAAATGAAGTCATCCCTTTCACTAGCACACATATAAATTCTCCACAAAAGCGAGAAAATGAAAAATATATAACACCATAAACATTTATCTTCACCAATAATACGGTCGACGAAATGAAATGAAAATGAGAGTCTCTAACGTGCGCGATCAGTTTTTGTCTCGTATGTTTGCAATGAAGACCTTTAAACTCTCAACGCCGACCCCGATAAACATGCGTTCTTTATGGGAGTTTGAAGTTATATTCTTACAAGTATATATGGACAACAAGAGAGATTTAAATTTCACCCATGAACAATTCTGCAAGGTAATCGAAAATTTCCGCCCAAATATCCTGAATGAAGACATGTCGGTGTCGACACCGTGAAAGGGGGTTCTCCCGAATCGGCTTGATAAAAACTGTTTTCTTTATGAACAATGGGATCTGTTATTGTTAATAGGAATTTTGACTCGGTTGAGTGTTTGGTTTTTCCTGTGCTACGCTCTGTGAATTTAAAACTTTGGCTTGGTTGTGACTGGGTGACTATGGTCGTTACATCTTGGTCTTGGTCCGTTTGGTTCTTTGTCAGTTGTTTTTATCGTAATGAATCACGTGACCCAATCTTTGAGTTGCTTGTCTCATAACCCGACGTCCCGGGTTGGAATCCCGCGGGCGACACCTCGGTGTCCCAATCAAACAGTAAAAACCGATGCCCCGTGCTACGGCAGACGTGACAGGTGACACCGATGTCCCGTGTCATGACAGACGTGATAGGTAAAATATATCTCATTTCGTTACAAAGACTGAAAGGTGTAATTTTCTAAGCATTGCATCAGAGGCCATATTAGGGCTACCATTCTCTGAGCACTGCAACAGATGCCATATTAGGGCTATAAATTTCTGAGCACTGCATCAGATGCCATATTAGGGCTACTATTTTCTGAGCACTGCATCAGATGCCATATTAGGGCTATAAATTTCTGAGCATTGCATCAGATGCCATATTAGGGCTATAAATTTCTGAGCACTGCATCAGATGCCATATTTGGGCTATAGATTTCTGAGCACTGCATCAGATGCCATATTAGAGCTATAAATTTCTGAGCACTGCATCAGATGCCATATTAGGGCTATAAATTTCTGAGCACTGCATCAGATGCCATATTAGGGCTATAAATTTCTGAGCATTGCATCAGATGCCATATTTGGGCTATACATTTCTAAGCACTGCATCAGATGCCATATTAGGGCTATAAATTTCTGAGCATTGCATCAGATGCCATATTTGGGCTATACATTTCTAAGCACTGCATCAGATGCCATATTAGGGCTATAAATTTCTGAGCACTGCATCAGATGCCATATTAGGGCTATAAATTTCTGAGCACTGCATCAGATGCCATATTAGGGCTACTATTTTCTGAGCACTGCATCAGATGCCATATTAGGGCTATGAATTTCTGAGCATTGCATCAGATGCCATATTAGGACTATAAATTTCTAAGCACTGCATCAGATGCCATATTAGAGCTATAAATTTCTGAGCACTGCATCAAATGCCATATTAGGGCAATTGTTGCTGTTGTCGCTGTTGTTGTTATTGATACTGTTGTCGCTGTTTGTTGTTATTGTTGCTGTTGTCGCTGTTGTTCGGTCACTTTTGTTTGTCCGTCTTCCGTCCCTGATTTCATTCGTATTGAACGTTGAACGTTGGTCTTGGGCGATCTTAAATCGTTTGTGCGATGTTACGTACTTTCAGTAGCACTCATTGTCTCCATTGCCTTAGTTACATAAGACTCTTTCATTTGCGGTATGTGCTATTGTCGGAATAACGTGTTCTCAACCTCCGATATCCAACCTCCAATAGTTCCCTAACACTCATTTAAATGTTTTCAACCTCTGAGATACGATCAGAAGGTCAAGGCCACACCTCCACCTGTGATTCCACAATGATGACACCTTAAGCAGTGTTATGTTTGACATTTTGGGGCCTCGTTATCTCTCCATGTAAACAGATAACGACTCCTATTAAGGCAATATACTTATTTACTTTTTGTCTAGTGATTTATTTGCCCAATAAAGTGGACACCATAGAGGCCGCCAAGGTGTAAGTGTACCTGCTTGTTTGTTCATCATCTAAATATATCTCTTTATATTAAGTATTTATATATGCGTGGGTGGAAAAAGATGAAAAGCAGTGTGGATCATTTTCATCAAATTACATTTAGGAAAATATATATTCATTCGCAATAATTATACAGGAAATGTTTGTCACCGGCATAAGGGTTCAAGATGCACTAAAGGGCCAATACTCTGAATACGTAATGAAATGTGGGACATCATGATACCCGAGTACGGAAAGGTCTTCAATGAGTATGACGAATAATAAAGCATACATATACAATATCTGTCTCTTATTCCAAGAACATGTTCATACAGAAGTTTTTAACATTTATTGTGAAACAGGTTTGGTTTTTGGTTTTTTTTTATTTTTGTTTTGGGGTTTTTTTGGGGGGGGTTGTTTTGGTTTTTGCTTTTGTTTTGTTTTGGGGGCTGTTTTCTTCAGCGACTCAGATTACACAAAAGATGATAATGAGGCCGATGGACATATTGACTTACACGTGAGAAACACGTTTCCTGTTATCTAAATCAATGAGGACAATGGGTTTCACCAGCTGCACTTATATGCTTCGAATTCTACATCATGCCCAAATTATCTTTAATGAGAAGAGGTCCGAAACATTCCGAATATGTTATGGAGGTATGATTTTGGTTTTATCGTAAGCGATAATGCAAATTTTCAGTCATATATTTGTAATGTTATTCTAAATATATAAATATCAAGAATGGAAATCACTGGAGACGCATAAATAAGTGAAATTATATTCTCACTTTAGGCAATAGCCATATTAAAACAAAAGAAATAAGACTTTACTTAGAAACTGAAGATAAATCCCGAGGGGTATACCCCATGCAAAGTCACTTGTCTGGGTCATCTCAGCGTTTGTCAATGAACCCCATTCATAATAGATATCTACGGATATAAGCTCGTGGTCATTACACGATCAATGGTTATCTCTGAAGCCATTTAACCCTACCGGTGAGACCTGACCACGTTAAAAGTCCAGGCATAAATCCGAAGTGGACGTCGCACTGTACCTGATGACGTACGAGACAGCTTAGCAAACATATTTATATTACAAATAAAATGATCCAAACATTTACACTATAGATTTAGTATTATAATACTAGTATTTGTATTATAGTTTTACATTTAACATGGTAGTATGTACACAAGGGGTCTCTGAGACACAGCGCTATGTATGGACTCGATATGGACATGACCGGGTTCGATACATGTACCCCGGGAAGAAGAAGGGTGGTGGGATGTGGGAAGTCCGTCTGTGTTCTTAACCAGAATCAATGGATTTTTTGGGTTGTCCTGTCTTGTCCACTACTAAACACTAAACAGCCAATTTACAGTAACACCATACTGTAAACTAAATAAAAAAGGTTGGTGGGGAGGGAAAAAACTCTGAAAGCAATCGGAGTAGCGAGTGTTCCCGAATGTCAGATTCAAGCATAACACTTGGGTCTGTATTTCTCCCATTCAGGGAATCAACAGGAATTGAAAAAATCGGAACTTTTATTAGTAAAATATTACTCACACTTCGCTTTATCATTTTCTTGCTTACACCCAAACTGTAGTCCTTCCATTTCCAAAAGTTTGATAAAAGGGCTCTAACAAATGGTATTACACAGTTTTAGACGTCTTTCCCCCACGATTTCTATTTTTAGACGTCTTTCCCCACGATTTCTATTTCTAAATCATGGTAA
The DNA here is from genome assembly GCA_035048485.1 of Pteria penguin. Classification (NCBI taxonomy): domain Eukaryota; kingdom Metazoa; phylum Mollusca; class Bivalvia; order Pterioida; family Pteriidae; genus Pteria; species Pteria penguin. The sequence goes on along the minus strand of CM068593.1, from coordinate 2,984,488 downwards.
CTCCAATCTGAGCGACAAAGACGGAAATTTTGCTAAATGCTCAAGATCACGTGCTGCAGAAATGATAAGGAACTTTCTGATATGGAAACATATCCTTCGTGTTTTCTCATTTGAAAAAAAAACAGACATTCAATGTAGTGCAAAACTTCATGAGATATACAAATGATAATTCGATAGGTATGAGAACGCGCTTCTTCTGGAATCAGAATCAATTTTTTCTTCTCCTAATGACTAGGTGTTACATTATGCAAGCTTTGATTACTAATTGTGAAAACAGAATCTATCCGACTATTGTTAGAAATCTGGCTAAGGAGAGATAACTCTTAGATTCCAATGCTGAACTTTTCGTGAATGTGTATTGAACGTGTTGGTTGGTTGGTTGATTGGTGTTTTACGTCGCTTTCAACAATATTTCTGTTATATCGCGACATGGAAACAGGAGGTAACCGCCCTCTGAAACAAAGTGGCGCAATCCAGGAATCGAACCCAGATCGTCGGTACCGCAAGCCAACCGCTTAACTATTACACCAAACCTTCCCCTTTATTGAATGTGACTGCAATTTACATAGTTAATACACATTATGGCGACAGTAAACCTGACAAAGGTCTAACAGCGGATGTGGCTGGTCAAAGGGGATACTTACACCCCTTTGACATACCATCTACCCTTTATTTATTTATCTATTTTTTTTTTCAGAAACCCGTGATTGCTCCTTATTCCTTCTCGTATTGTCTGTTCGTTTTGATTACAAGTGCATAATCATACCTTTTAAATTATTTTACAATATATGCACATATACAGTCGAAATGTCTCATTGGTCACCTTTGTTCAGAGGTCATCTGCCTCAAAAGGTCGCTTTTAAATTCCATGCTTGTTTCCCTTATAAACTAACCTTTGTATAAGACCACTCGTATGTAAAGGTCACTTAAATCTTCCCATGATACATTTATACTCAAACTTGATTGGATTTATGATATTAACGTAATTAACGTCAGTTAAAATGCTAACAAATCATTTCGCGACAAATATGTCTTTTACAACGGGGAGGCAGGCTTCGTGTAGTGGTTAAGCGCTTGAATTGCGGCGCCGACGATCCGGGTTCGATTCCCGGATTGTGTCACTATGTTTAAGAGGTTGGTTGGTGAAAAAGTGAACTCTTGACCTTCAAGCTATCAAAGTATAATAAACAGACAGATGGACAATAAACAAAGCAATCCTGAAACATCGCTGTGATCAACAAACGACAAAATTAATATAAAGTCCCTACCTTGAATGAACTCGTCCGTCTGGGACATATTCAATGACGACTTTCTGAGTGATGACTTGTCTACCCGTCGTCTCCTCTCCGTATCGGATTTTCGAACACTCCCGACACTGCACTCTGAAACGGTCGTGGTGTCACTATCTGAACCTTTCATTTCATTAAGGTCACTAGACATTCTTAAATCTTTGTCAGTTACTTCCCCTTTATCATCGTTAATGACATTAATGGTGGATTTTGAATCCGATTCATCGGCAATCGTTTCCTTTTGCTTTATTTCCACAGCGGATTCAGCATCGTCTATAGAGGATTTCACCTCTATTTGTCTGTCTGTTTGTTCTCTCTGACATTCAGGTGAATCTGTTTCCTGATTTGTTATATTTTCTCTACTTTTATCTGGCATATGTTTATCACTAATTTCGACAGCCACGTTTTTGCTTTGTTCGGAAACCGTTTTAACTGACGAATGTACCTCAGTAATTATCGCCTTGGCTTTTTCCTTAACGTCCGTTCGCATGACCTCGGGAGTCTGCAGTCTGTTAAATACAAATGATTCATATCAAATGTTTTGTAAATGAGTGCTAAAACGAACTATAAAAATACACAATGATATTTAAATAAAGACTCCTAAATCAATATTTAGATACATGCAGTAAAAGGTGTGCTCTAAATCTAGATGTATTTTTGATATGATGACCAATTTTTATATTTCACTATGAATCTGATAATGGTCACTTTGGTACTTGTAATGGTCAGTGTGTTTCAGGCTATGGTCAATGTTCTTTCTGGTAAAAGCTATTTTGTTTTATTTATGGTCTGTTTGATTCTAGTATAGCCAGTTTTGGTTCTCGTAATAGCCGGTACTGGTTCTGGTAATGACTAGTTTTGGTTCTGGCATACTTTTTCTCTCGGCCCTAGTATTTCATAGTCCTATTCGGTGATAGTTGTCAACCTTTGCTTCGAGTCACCTCGCTCTTTGCCGTTGTCAGAGACCTATATGTATATGTCTCAGCCATCGTTAAGAAGTAAAAACCGAGGTGATCCGATTGGCCATCTGCAATGTCACGCATGTTGACATTATTAGGAATGCGCAAACGATATTTATAGAGTTATGACCATTCGACAACCATGACGATGACAAGCAGCCTCGGAGGTTACTGCCTCATTTAACAACCAGGTCAATGACAGAGGACCTCGGCCTTTACTATCTCATTCCACAGCCATGACAATGACAGGGGCCCTCGGCCTTTACTATCTCATTCCACAGCCATGACAATGACAGAGGACCTCGGCCTTTATCTCATTCCACAGCCATGACAATGACAGGGGGCCTCGCCCTTTACTATCTCATTCCACAGCCATGACAATGACAGGGGGTCTCGGCCTTTACTATCTCATTCCACTGCCATGACAATGACAGGGGACCTCGGCCTTTACTATCTCTTTCCACAGCCATGACAAAGACAGGGGACCTCGGCCTTTACTATCTCATACCACAGCCGTGACAATGACAGGGGACCTCGGCCTTTACTATCTCTTTCCACAGCCATGACAATGACAGGGGACCTCGGCCTTTACTATCTCATTCCACAGCCATGACAATGACAGGGGACCCCGGCCTTTACTATCTCATTCCACAGCCATGACAATGACTGAGGGCCTCGGCCTTTACTATCTCATTCCACAGCCATGACAATGACAGAGGACCTCGGCCTTTATCTCATTCCACAGCCATGACAATGACAGGGGGCCTCGCCCTTTACTATCTCATTCCACAGCCATGACAATGACAGGGGGCCTCGCCCTTTACTATCTCATTCCACAGCCATGACAATGACAGGGGGCCTCGGCCTTTACTATCTCATTCCACTGCCATGACAATGACAGGGGACCTCGGCCTTTACTATCTCTTTCCACAGCCATGACAATGACAGGGGACCTCGGCCTTTACTATCTCATACCACAGCCGTGACAATGACAGGGGACCTCGGCCTTTACTATCTCATTCCACAGCCATGACAATGACAGGGGACCTCGGTCTTTACTATCTCATTCCACAGCCATGACAATGACAGGGGACCCCGGCCTTTACTATCTCATTCCACAGCCATGACAATGACTGGGGGCCTCGGCCTTTACTATCTCATTCCACAGCCATGACAATGACAGAGGACCTCGGCCTTTATCTCATTCCACAGCCATGACAATGACAGGGGGCCTCGCCCTTTACTATCTCATTCCACAGCCATGACAATGACAGGGGGCCTCGGCCTTTACTATCTCATTCCACTGCCATGACAATGACAGGGGACCTCGGCCTTTACTATCTCATTCCACAGCCATGACAATGACAGAGGACCTCGGCCTTTACTATCTCATACCACAGCCGTGACAATGACAGGGGACCTCGGCCTTTACTATCTCATTCCACAGCCATGACAATGACAGGGGACCTCGGCCTTTACTATCTCATTCCACAGCCATGACAATGACAGGGGACCCCGGCCTTTACTATTTCATTCCACAGCCATGACAATGACTGGGGGGCTCGGCCTTTATTATCTCATTCCACAGCCATGACAATGACAGAGGACCTCGGCCTTTATCTCATTCCACAGCCATGACAATGACAGGGGGCCTCGCCCTTTACTATCTCATTCCACAGCCATGACAATGACAGGGGGCCTCGGCCTTTACTATCTCATTCCACTGCCATGACAATGACAGGGGACCTCGGCCTTTACTATCTCATTCCACAGCCATGACAATGACAGGGGACCTCGGCCTTTACTATCTCATACCACAGCCGTGACAATGACAGGGGACCTCGGCCTTTACTATCTCATTCCACAGCCATGACAATGACAGGGGACCTCGGCCTTTACTATCTCATTCCACAGCCATGACAATGACAGAGGACCCCGGCCTTTACTATCTCATTCCACAGCCATGACAATGACTGGGGGCCTCGGCCTTTACTATCTCATTCACAGCCATGACAATGACAGGGGGCCTCGGCCTTTACTATCTCATTCCACAGCCATGACAATGACAGGGGACCTCGGCCTTTACTATCTCATACCACAGCCGTGACAATGACAGGGGACCTCGGCCTTTACTATCTCATTCCACAGCCATGACAATGACAGGGGACCTCGGCCTTTACTATCGCATTCCACAGCCATGACAATGACAGAGGACCCCGGCCTTTACTATCTCATTCCACAGCCATGACAATGACTGGGGGCCTCGGCCTTTACTATCTCATTCACAGCCATGACAATGACAGGGGGCCTCGGCCTTTACTATCTCATTCCACAGCCATGACAATGACAGGGGACCTCGGTTTTTTCTGTCTCATTCCACAGCCATGATAATGACAGGGGACCTCGGTTTTTACTATCTCATTCCACAGCCATGACAATGACAGGGGCCTCGGTTTTTACTGTCTCATTCCACAGCCCTGATAACGACAGGGAACCGCGGTTTTTCTGTCTCATTCCACAGCCATGACAATGACAGGGAACCTCGGTTTTTTCTGTCTCATTCCACAGCCATGGCAATGACAGGGAACCTCGGTTTTTTTCTGTTTCATTCCACAGCCATGACAATGACAGGGAACCTCGGTTTTTTCTGTCTCAGTCCACAGCCATGGCAATGACAGGGAACCTCGGGGTTTTTTTGTCTCATTCCACACTCATCACAATGACAGGCCTAGGAGACATCGCTTACTATTGTCTCATTCCACAGCCATGACAATAACTGGGGATCTCGGTTCTTACTGTCTTTTTAACTAGCCAAGATAATGACACACCGTGGGATGAATTCAAACCCTGGAACCCCCTCCCCCGCCCGGGCCACAAGACAAGCGCGCTACCAGCTTAGCTAAACCGGCTCCAACAAAAACGAAATAAATCTTTTGATGAGTAAGTCTCCGCTGAAAAACGGATAGATTCTGTCAAAACAATTGTACTTTGTCACAGTGCCAATGCTGAATACATCAAGAGATTGAATCTATTTCTATATCAGAGCGAGTTTGCTCTGTTGTTTTTGCGGCCATAGATCTTCGAGATCGCATTCGGTAGTAAACGCTAATTAGACTTCTAACGAAATGCGTTCTTGTCGATGTATAGATAAAGACAGAGATGATTTACCTATAAAGATGCTAAAATTAAGCTATAATGGTGTCTGGTCATGAATTGTGGGAGAACACCACGTGATCTAGACACGTGACATGAATTATTTACCTTAAAATAATCTTTATTACAAACAAAATTTGAGGAACACCACTAAACACGTGTATTAACGGTATGTTGCCGTCAGAATTTGAGATGGACAAACGGACGGACGGACGAATAGACGCCTGATAGAGAGATCCTTAATTTGTCATCGTGGTTCACATGTCACACAATGCTGGGAAATGTTTAAGATCTCGCGCGTATAACCTCTTAATTTCCTTTTTCTTGGTTTAAATTCTTTCCCATATTCTATGCTGATGCGAGTATAACAGGGAACGTTTATTAATTATATGGGACACACACAGAAATAGATATATTGAACTTATTTATTAATTAAGCATTCTGTACCCGATTGGTGTATGAATTTTACGTCAGGTCGCTGTTGTCTTTCCCCAAAAAATGCTCATAAACGATCACTAGATTTACTTCTGTTACTGCGTTTAACGCCTTCATTTTATGCATGTAAACCATAGGCTTTGCCTAAAACTAGTCAGCCATTTTTGATGCCAAATTTGGATTTGTACTTGTAAATATGTGGCAAAAACAGGGGGGGGGGGGGCGCCCTCTCTAAAGCAGCAACTGACTATTACTACTATTACTACTGTATGAGCAGGTGTACGAAGTTTTTATCATTTGCCAATACGAGGAAAATAGTACGTGGATCTTTGCATCTGTGCTAACGGAGAGATAATCATTATGTAAAGTGAGAGGGAGGGGGTTACTGAAAAGGCAGGAGGTTACTGAAAAGATACACTGCCATCAGATATTATTACATACAATACAAATAGGCAAATACTGATTGTTACTGCAGGTGCTTACTCTATAAATAAACTTACCTGACGTCATTTCCGAGGAGGGAGTCCGATTCTGACTTCCGTCTTTGCAATGCCTCTCGTCGTTGTGGATGAAATTTTCTCCGTTTCTGATTTTCTTCATCTGTCGATGCCGCACTTTCCCGTTTTTTAACTTCCCATGGTTCCTTAGTCTCAATGTCCGACAAATAATCCACATTTTGTAATAACAAATCGTCCAAGTTCGTTTCGGGAGATTTCAGCAAGACTTTACGAGTTGATTCTTGCGTTATTACGACATTGCCTATCTGTTTTTCTCGGCCGTATTTGGTTGACTGAAGTTCTTTTTCGGTTATTGTTTTGCTGCGATGCAAACCCGATTTACTAAACCTCGGTTTTCCCGATTTCTTCTTTTTTGAACCTTCGTCTGAAGAGCAGGACCTCCCGCGTACAGAAGGACTAGTGCTGCGACTTTTACTTTTTTCTCGACTAGAATGGTCACTATATTTATATGCGGCATTTTCAACACCTACACTCAATGACGACACACTAGCACTTTGACATATAACACTTTCGCCCGCGTCAATCGTCCCGGAAACAATATTATCAGCATGCTTTGTACTTTCAGTTTTAATAATATCCGGTATATCTTTGATTTTGGCATGTACAGTTTCTGTACTTTCGGTTTGAGTTATATCTTTACTCACAGTTTCTTTTAATGTCGTTGTTTCTTGATTTTTGTTGCCTTCTTTACCTACATCTTTCCGCGACACAAGTATCCGTGATTTCACAGGAGCATGGCGCGATTGTCTATTTTGTTCCTTCTTTTCTGTCTCCTTCTCCTGAAGTAAAACAGAGTCTGCTTGCGAAACAATTAATTTCTCGTTTATATCTTTAGAATCACTTATATTATTAGACGAGATTTTCAAATGTGAATCGTCTATTTTTTCCACGTCTGGTTTGTCTGATTTTTCATTTTTCTCAGCACCAGATTTTAACGAAATATTTGGAACTATGTCTGGAAGAAAGCTAATTTCACTATGTGAAGGTTTTTGTACCGCTTTCTCTTGCATGGTCTCACTTTGTACATTTTCATGTGTCTCTTTTTTAAACGAATACGTGATTTTTGCCTCCTTAGAAATGGAATCTTCATCTTTTATTGCACTTTGTTTGACATTCTGACTTTTATCTGGTGTTTGATTATCATTCGTACAGTGGTCTGTTTGTGTTAAGGATGCTGATATGTCGTCCTGACTTCCAGAGAATGGTGAACTTTTCGATATTATATTCGACGTTGTTGAAGTAGTAAACGAAACAGACGGAGAAGTATCAAAAGAAGGTTTCGATTGAACTGCTGACATTCCCTTCACTTCAAATAACAATGACGAAGTTTCCGTTAATGACGATGATGTTGATGAAGGATGTAAAGATTGCGTAACAGAAACAGTAGGTGATGGTTTGATTTCACCCTTGAGAACAGACGTTGATTTTGATGAATCATTCACATCTACCGATGATGGCGTTATTTCACTCGCGAAGACAGTAGATAATTTTGTCGTATCACCCGAATGCAGAACATCAGATGGTAGTTTTTCCTCACTTGAAGGGACCGTCGACGATTTCGTTGAATCGACATCAGTCGGTTTAACATCATCTGTACGATTAGACGATACTGTTGTCGAATCAACTTTCGACTCGTTCGATTTCACAGTGGGAGAAGGAATGTTACCGAGAGCGGACGGAATCGACGGTAACTGTCGTCTTTTCTTTGTCTTCTTTTCATTAATAACAGACGGAACAGATTTAACACTATCTAAATTTGGATCTACAACATTCTTACTTTCTTCGTCTTCTGGATCTTTTTCAACAGGAGACAGTTTTTCTAGGGATTCGAACATTTTCTGAATATCATCAGGATTTTTCATGTCCCTTAAATTCAAATCAGTAGTGCGAGTAGAAACTTCTCTTGTTTTAATTTTGTGGTGAACTGGATCAGTCAATTTTCTTTTTATCATTGGCATGTGTATTTCTTTAGACTCTAATGTTTTGGCACTTACTTGAATTGCTGTTCCATTTTCATGTTGGTCTCTGTTTTGAACGGGTATGCCTTCCTTTTCTGGCAGATCTTTCTCTTTATTGGAAGTCTTACATTCTTTAACGTCTACATATTTGGAACTTATTGTTGTTGATTCTATCCCTACATCTGATTTTGGAGGTACTACATTTTTGTTGCTTTTGTCTAAATTTTTGCTACTTATTTCTTCTCTATCGCTTGTAGATTTTATCTTTTTATCGTCTTTTGTATTATTTGTTTTTGCACTTTTTGACTCGACAAGAATCGGAGGTATTTCAATTTCCGATTTTGATTTATCGTAATTCGAACCTTTTTCAACACTACTAGATTTCACTTCTTTTGAGATTCCAAATGATGTTCCGAATGTGTATGATTCTTTCATCGCTGTTTTCTCTTTCACTTCATCTTTGTCCTTTCGAACACTCCTTTCATCGTTAAGTAGATTGTCAGTAATTGATCGTCTATGAAGAGCAGTTGAATCCGTTAATGATCGCCTGTGCGCCAGTTTTATATCTTCATCCTCTACACTTCTTTGTTCAAACAATTTTCGCGTGTTTGCGATTTTCATAGTCAAAGGCACTTCCTTCCCTTCTTCATCAAAAGATGTGACTGAAGTTCGAAATCCGGAATCTGTCTGTGCACGACTTTCCGGTTCTATATCTCGCTTTGGTGAAAAGTCACTTCGAAGGCTTCTTGACCTAGACACAGGGCAAAGCAATTTTTCGGGAGATTTTGATTTCTCTTTCAAACTTCGAGATCTCCCCAGCGTCGATGTGTCTTCACGATCGAGTGATTTTTCCCTTGCGGCGTGAAACAGAGATGGCACGACGTCCTTTTGACTGCCACCATCTTTCTCTAACGTTTCTAGTTTATTAGCAATGTAAGCAAGCTGTCTCCTTCGTTCCTCTTTGTATCGAGCTATTCTTTCTGCACGAGAAAGAGGTACATCTCCAGAACCAACAACATTCAATCCTAAGTCAGTTTCTGCTTTCTGATCCTTTTCAATATCAACAGAATCTTTCACTGATTGGTAACCTAATGATTCTGCTGTCCTTTTTGATTCATCATCTTTTCCTTTCTGCGCAACAGGTGCTTCAAGAATCTGTTGAGCTTGTTTTCCTTTTTGAGATTTGGAAGAACATACCACTGTATTCTCTGTACTGTCCTCAGTAATATCTTTGGTGCGAAACGCTGTAGGGGTTAAGAACCTGTTCTTCATATTCTCTTCAGAAGCTTGGCTTACATTTGTGGACACAGTGTGCGAAAGTTTTGACGATTCTGATTCTTTTCCGTTCCTACCGAAAATCTTGTCAGTTGTATGTGATTCTTTCCTTCCTTCTGAAGAGCCATATTTTGACACCTTCTCCGATGTAGAATTCGCACTTTTCCCGAAACTCTTACTGATCACTCGTGATTCTGTTACAGGTTGAGTAAAATCTGATTTTGTAAGCTTGTCAGATTTTGAAACCATCTTTTCTTTCTCTCCATACTTCTTATTTGATTGTTTTGTGTCTGTTTTTTCACCCTTCTCTATAGGGGCTTTGGTTGTTGCTGCCGTTGTTTTAGTGGATGAAATCATTCTTGGTTTTTCAGTTATTTGTTTTTCTTTTCGTTCGGAACTTACGTCTCGTTTTACTTTCCTTTCTAAAGATTTATCTCTACTTGATTTAGTAGAATTAAGGTATGACTTCTGTACACTTTGATCTTGTCTTGTACTTGACTTTAATGCTGTAGAAATGTTACTGTCTTCCACTTTGGGTTTTCTCTCTGTTGAACGCTCCCTTCCTGGTAATTTCGATTTTTTGACCCTATCAGTGCTCTGATCTCTCTTTCTTTCTACGTTTGTTCTCTCTATACTACGGTCTCTTCTTGTCTCTGATCTACACTTCGATTTGCTGTCCTCTCTCACTGTTGGTTCTGTTTGTGTTGATGGCTTGTCTTCTTCCTTTTCAAACAGTAGATCACTCATATGTTTTACTAATGACGCGCCATCTTGTCTATGCTGCTGAGCCCTTCTTGCACTTATTGCTTGTTTAGACAAAGAACTCTTTTCAATGGCCACTTTATCACTCAATTCTTCTATTTTCTTATCACTGATTACTTTTGTTTTTGTACTTTCTTTTTGTTTCATTTTTGGAGACTTTGATATTTCTTTTTGTTTAAGGGTTTGCAGTGCTTCTTTCTTCGTCAGATCTGGAGATTGTGATGTTTCCTTTTGTTTGAGTTTAGGGGACTGTGGTTTGGTAATACCTTTTGTTGTATGTTTCTCAGTAGTTTGTCTTAGCCACGGGTTTCTTTCGTTACTATCAGAGATTTTCTGATTGGACACAATTTCCTTTGATGAGGATTTGGAATCTTCTTGTGAATGTCCTTTGATTTCTGATGATGATTTTCTTACATGTGAAGAATCTGTTTTCAATACTGTAGCAGAATCTTTCTTCTCAGTATGGGATGTTAAATTTCTTCTAGAATATGGTATTCGATTAAAATCTTTATGTTCTGATTTTGATAGAGTATCCTCCGAGATGTTGCTGCTAGCGACCTTAGTTAATGGTTGTGAAGTTTTTAATTTATCTACCGATGAACTAGTCCGCTGTACTGTATCTGTAATATTTTGATTACTAGGAGACTTTGATTTTAATCTATCTTTTCCCGCCTGTTCAACATTGGAGGATGACGTTGAATTCGTTCTAAGTTTTGATTTGTTATCGTCTTTGGCATATAGAGCTACTGATATTTGATCATGTGGAGGGCGGGCTACTGAACCTTTAAGATTGTCAACTTTAGACCTAGATGAGACTAGAATCTTTTTCTTGTGTTCTGCCTCCGTTTTTCGTCGATCTAATTGTTCACTGACATCCACTGGTACATTACTTTGTTTTACTGACTGTTTTAAATTATCAACACTCGAAGTTTTTGATGTAACAAGTTTGGGCTTATTATTAAAGTCAACAGACACTGACTTTTCGATATCCTTATTTTCTAGTTTGCCATCTTCTGAATGTTCTCGTGATCCGTGGGATGATGATTCCCCCAATTCGTCTCGTTTTCGTAAAGCCTCTTTATACCTAGAACGTAATATCGGACTTTCACTGGTTAACATCAACTTTCTCATCGTCTCCACATCTATAGATTTCGGTCTTTCAGACCTATCAAATTTTCGCCTTTCAGTATTTACACTCTCTGTTTTAGATCTGTCTGAAATATTATCATAAGATGAGCTATCACTGTGTATACGTTGTTTACATTCAACAGATGATATACTTAAATTATCGGATACATTTTGTGGTTTAAGTTTCTCTTTTTCTCGTTTTTCTCTTTCTAACCGGCGTTGTCGCCAGGAAGACATTGGTTTCACTTCGCTATTATCCGTTTCTGAATGAATAAGAGATTTTGAAGCATCACTTGTTTGATATTGATCTGCTACTTTGCCACTCCTAAATTTATCGTCTGCCAGACCTCGCCGCCATTGTGGCAGACTTGCAGTTTCGCCATCAAGAGAGTCATGACGAGGAGAGTCGAATGAGGGCCTCTCCAGAGAATCACCGACACTACTTTTGATTTGAGATCGTTGTGGTCTTTGATAAGTATAAAGGTCACTAGTATCTCTCGTTGACGGATATGATGTTGTACCATCAAATGATTCTTCGACAGATGAGAACACAGGTTGCTCCAATTCAAAGCTATCACGATTTTGATTTTTTCTGTTGCTGTAGAGCTCGAATGTTCCTTTGATGTGTTGAGTATCAATCGCCTTACCGTCACCATGACTACCATGATATCCACGTGATCTTGGTTCTTCGCGTTGAATTACTTCCGGTGTTCTCGAGTGGAACCTTTGAGATCTAATGTCGTCGGGAGTGACGTCACGGCTTGGTTTGGAAGTAGAATCTTCGTCCACCAGACGATAGCGCTCGTGGGCTGGTCGCACACGTCGAGTACTGGTCGTTGATTGAGATGATTCTTTCCTCTTATTGTCGACATGACTGTATCTATAAATAAACCAAAAATAAAAATGAAAGTAAACTGAAGTATTTTCCTATGAAAACACGAGTCGTCTGCCAAGAAAGGTGAATGAAAAGTGTAACATTTTTAACAAAATTTAAAGCGACGACAGTGATGTTTGCATATTATTTCTGTTGCGTTAAAAATTGAAAGCAAGTACACGGTAACCTATGATTTGCAAATTTGATGCACGTTCTCTATATGGTACTATATTTGTCTTCAGCAAATTTTCACCGGATCACGCCAGAGAGTGCGATTGTAACTTATGATCTGCCTGCGCCATTACGACTTACGGCATCAACGAGGCCCTTTGATTCACCGGTAATATAAATAACTGGGAAAAACAGCGTGTGGGAGGGTGGAAATTACATGAAACCAGTTAAGAAGGATGTTATGGTATTAAGGAATTCACACTTACCACCAAGCCTTCAAACATCAACAATATACATGTTAGCCCTCCAAATTAGATTCAACATGGACATATAGTGTAGATTTTGTTATGTAACACAATGTTTTGTTCTCATTAAAGTCAGATAATTTGACGTCAACGTTTTGACGTTGCTTAAATAAATCTCCTTACTGACTGAAGATTACAGATTCAATGAACACATCACAAACATGCCTCCATCTGCTTTTTCATTTTTTTTTATAAAATAAACTTTCATGACTTTAATGAAAACATTGATCATAACATCATATGTAAGTAAAAGTCAGAAAAAAAACCACATAGCCCCTGTTGCCATTCATATTTGTAAAGTTCGGGTTCGATCTCTACTTTCAGCAACATATATAAGATTCGAAGAAGTCCTCCAAAGGGAAGTCCGGTATATAAAAAAGTAAAGGAACACAAACACTCTGTATTGCAAATTTTCGGCCTCATGACCTTTATCAAGCAATTTTTCAGATGATAAATACAAAGCTAAGTAAAATCCATGTTTACGTTTCAAAGATACATAAGTGTCTGTGTTCCTTTACTTTTTCATATATATTTAGATATTTGGCTTGTGGAAATTACTCCACTGGATGAAGTGGCCGTCATTATAACGCTGGCATATTCCTTAGGTGTATGTCTGGAAAGAGGGGGGAGGTGTTAATCTAAATCCTAAAACACACACAAAACACTTCCACAGCTTTTCCTTACTCTACTTACAAAAACATCTCGTACGGATCCTCGTCCAGGAAAGTTCTATAAATAGTGACGAGCTGATAGTTAGGTACATCGAAATGTATCGGAAGCTATCGGGATTTATCATAAAAATATTATATTAATATGGCATCAGAGCATTCGTATAATAACTACAGTTTTCAAAAGAAAAAAACCTATTTTTCAATTCAAAGGTCAAAATTTACAGTGAAGGTCACAAGGTGAAAATTTACCGGTATCAAGGTCTTATGTAAGAAGTAAGCATTAACGATATCAAAAGCTTACTTACTATCATTGGGTAAAGGGTCAACCATTTTCACTACCGTACGCCTGCGTCACAGGTCTTATTACGACGTTTTCATCCCCCTTTCCATTGATTATCATTTACGTCCAATATCAGATTATTAACTATATAATATAGTCATAAAAATCTGCTACTTTCTATCGCTTTAATAAAACTGTCTTGTTCGTGTATAAACATACAGACACGGCGCGTTGTCAGCGTTCATAACAACGGGGAGTCCTGACTCAGTCACAAATGGTAAACTTCGTGTAAAAAGAGATTTACAACCGGGATAAACGCTAGTCCATAAAAAGAAATATGTTTTCAACAGTATAAACATGTATGTACGTGTCGGAATAAATGTATGTCCACTAAATATATAAATACTCATAATGACGTCAGAATACATTTTGGCACACTTTTTCATTAAGACGTCATAAATCAATGGCCTGTCAATGATGAATTTAACTGTAAAGATAAAAACAAAACAACGTGGGCGTGCTTAAAGTTGGATCTTGCGATCCGCCAATTACCTGGAAGACGAAGATGTGCCATAAGCGTTACCATGACTACTGCCTACGTCATAACCGGAAGTGCTGCTGGCCACTCCATAACGTGACCCCAAATCACGTGACCTTGATCTGGGGTCATATGAGGAGTAGGTTGTGTCTGTGCTGTGAGGGTAGGATTTACCATACTTTGACATAACGTCATAGGAAGGTAAATTGCTTGCGTAGGTATTCAAAGCCGGACCTTGAGGAAAGAGAAAGTAGATGTTATCAGTGTACCGTCAAGACTACAAGATTACACGGCAACTCCCAAACCGACTTACGACGGTCAATTGATCGTTATTGTTGAATAGTTTACAATTACTGCCTTCAAACTTTCTATGATGCAGTGTTATCTATTTAACAAACATTCGTATTTTATTATTAATTACAGAACAAGCCTGTTACTTTCGATGTCTTTATTTTTGCGTTATCATAACCCTTGATTTCATCATTAGATTATATTGTGTATATTGCTTTTCGTAAAAATTATGGCTTGCAGACATACCCAAAGGTAGATCATCATCAAAAATAAAGTCAAGCAAAATATAACTGATTTACTGCAGTAAAAACTCAATGAGATAATCAGCGTAGAGAAGTGAGTATTTCAAAATTACATCTTTTACAATTTCACCACATGTTATTGATATTATATATTGATTTTGTTTTGATAAATATTAAAACGGAAGAAAATGCGTAACTGTTCTTGACTTACCGATATGAAATGAAATGAAATGGCGGAATGTGTTTGACTTACCGATATATCCATTGTTAGGGAGGGTGTATGTGTAGGACAAATCGGCAGATCCTGGTCTGCTAACGTAACGACGTCTGCCTGAAAATACACCGAACCCATAATGTATAAAATAATATAAAACTAATATAATCATAAGTTTTATAAACAAATCAAGACGTTTTGTTTTTGCAAACCTCTGCACTAAAAATGTATGATACTAACTGCTATTCAATAACCCTTGCCGTAAACAACGAATTAGATTAATAACTGCTCCCGTAAACAACGGACTAAATTAATAACCGCTCCCGTAAACAACCCAAAAGATAGCCAGCAATAAACACTATAAATTAATATCAAGAAATACAATTTATCCAAACATGCTTAGAAATAAACACTATATCCAAAATACACAGAAAAGTAACCAGTATCTAATATATACAGAAGAAAGACGCTTGTCACACACGTTTCTCATACTGAAAAATAATCACTTTCAGAGAAATAAATATCATCTTACACATGCAGGAAAAACATTCCCCTTACACATTGAGGAATAAACAGTGTCTAACGCATACAGAGAAATGAATATCATCTTACACATGCAGGAAAGACATACCCCTTACACATTGAAAGAAAAAAGAGGAGTTACTGGCTCATTTATGTGGCAGAAGTCACCATGGAGCTATATAATACATGAATATAAATAATATACTAGAACATATAACACATTACAAAAATATTTGATTGTAGTGCAATTACGATACCGACTTAGGACGGTCATTTAATTTGACAAAAGCCAAACAAATGGTGTGGTTAACCGGTTTACGGGCCCACCTTCCCACTCACTTTACACATTGAGGAATAAACAGTGTCTAACGCATACTGAGAAATAAATATCATCTTACACATGCAGGAAAGACATACCCCTTACACATTGAGGAATAAACAGTGTCTAACGCATACAGAGAAATGAATATCAACTTATACATGCAGGAAAGACATACCCCTTACACATTGAGGAATAAACAGTGTCTAACGCATACAGAGAAATGAATATCAACTTACACATGCAGGAAAGACATACCCTTTACACATTGAGGAATAAACAGTGTCTAACGCATACAGAGAAATAAACACACCATTACACAAAGCGAGAAATAAACACTATCTAACGTATGCAGAGAAATAAACACTATCTAACACATACAGTGAAATAAACACTATTTAACGCATACAGAGAAATAAACACTATTTAACGCATACAGAGAAATAAACACAATATTACGCAGAGCGAGAAATGAACACAATCTAACGCATACAGAAGAAAAAACGCTCTCTTGCACACTCTCGGACTTGCCGAGGAATTCACACAGTGCAGAAGACTGTGCAACCATCTCTGTGTCGTAATATAAAGAGTGAATGGTATTTTTCAGAAAATAAACAACGTCTGTTATATAGGGAGATAGATAGATTGAGTATTGTTTTATGTCACTCCACGATTATTTCACGTGTATGGTGACGGCATCTGTCTGATGCATTGCATAAAAATTTAGACCTTTGCGACGGACCCACGCCAAGCAGTGAGGAATCTTTTACATGCCACGCCTACCGTGACACGGGACCTCGGTTTTTACTGTCTCATCCGAAAGACAGAACACCGGTGCGCCCAGGGCAGGAGTCGAACCCGGGACCTCACGATCACGAGCCGAGAAAACTTATAAACTAGGCCACACCGGGTTAGGGAGATAGAAGCCTAAGAAGCAAACTGTATTTCATTCTAAGACTTCCAAGGCAGATGCCTTGAAGGTAAATTTTATTACCCTGACACCTTCAGTATCATGAATTAGTTCACAAGACGACTGCTAATTCTCAAGAACAGAGACCAGAAATAGGTGAAACTCAAGAAAACGCTGGTAGGTAGGTTCATGGGGGTTTTATGTCGAAATCTGCAATTTTCAGGTATCAATGTACCAATTGACCCCGACTGGAGTCATGTAAGAGTTTTAAGTCCTGCTCAGGATGAAAAATCCCAGGCTTTTAAGTGGATATAAATGCCAAGCACAACGTTTTGATTGAAATGCCATTTATAGACTATCTGTTGACAGGTAACAATTTTAATATTTATCTAAGGGGTCAGTTTTTTCATATCAACGGTAAAGATATTTTCAGCAAGCACAGATTCTGCGCAATGAGAGTAAGTTTAAACAAGGCAAACTCTGAAAATGAAAAGCCATGGTAGGGTATAGTTTTTTGTGTTTTTACTTTAATGGGGGGGGGGGCGCTCTCTTTTTAATGAGATATAATAGAAACTTCAAATGGTACTCTATTTCATAGAAACTTCTCAATTCATTAACATATAGCCCTATGGTAAATCAATCCCTACAATGAAACCTTCAGTTATATCGCGAAAAGGAAGCTGCTAGGAAAAAAACATAGTAGTGCAATTCGGAGATCGAAACACCCCCCCCCCCCCCATCCCCCCAAAAGAAAAAAACCGCACCACACACTAAATGTTACACAAATATGCAAAGTCTGTGCCTCATGTCCACAAAAAATAAAAAATTAAACCCAAATAGACGAGATGAAAAAAAAAACTTACATTATCTGCATACGGCACTATACAACACATAGAAATCCCTATCCAAGTGGTCAGTATCGCTCAGGTCGGTTACCGCGGACCGAGAAAGAGATTTGATGGTGGTGATTTACTCTCTAATAGACTCTCTGCAGAGTTGACTTGCTGCCTATGTCACACACTGATACATAACCCCGTAGTCAGCAGTATTGCCTATACTCACAAAGCGCTCACACGGACGAAGGAAGTCACTAGCTCATTACTTCAAGTGATATAAGTATTCCAGATGTACTAAGAGTGTAATAGTATACACACAAGGGTCGACAAAGAATTCTTCGCCAACTAGCTTCCTCCTTGTCCCGAATCAAAGACAATGACACAATTGTTGTTAACAAGTTATACATTGCTTTACACTTATCCGCGTAAGATCTACTTCGGGTTCGATCCCAGGTCAGGCCAAGTAGGGAGGAGTCAAGGTTAAGTGGGGATGCTAAGAATAAGAGGCGGTGCTTTTGTCTCCTAACTCCGATGTCCTACACCACTTAACTCTGTCCATAACCATAGAGGTAAAATAATCCTGGAAAAAATACTTTAATGTATTTCGGGTGATACAAGAAATACAAGAGGTAGATCATGGTAACGTTTTGTACGTAGCATCACTTCCCTATTTGTTCGTAACATCCCCTTCCCAATTTGTTCGTAATATATCCTTCCCTAATTGTACGTAACACCCCCTTCCCTATTTGTATATAACTACCCCTTCCCTATTTGTACGTAGCACACCATTCCCTAGTTGTACGTAACACCCCCTTTCCTATTTGTATGTAGCACATTCTTCCCTATTTGTACATAGCTACTCCTTCCCTATTGTACATGTAGGTCACACCTACTTGCTATATCTATGGGGCGTTACGTACTAACAAACCAACTTCATTTGCTCCACAATCAGAATAAAAATAAAATTTATCATTTAAAGAAATTAAAACGAATTGTGAAGGAAAATAAAAGAAACGGACGAAATTTCCTCTTCGATCTGAAAGAGTTTTGGTCAATTATTATAATATTTACAGACTATCCTGCACACTATCTCTACTGTAAAATGCAGACACAAACTCCGGAGTTCAAAGTAAATACTATACCCAGGTGTGAATAAACAATAATTTTGGTGCTATATGATATACCTGTAGATAATGGGTAACTAGGTACATCAGACTGGGTATATTATCATTAAATCATCAATAAGACCCCGCTAGCCGAGCATTGACAAATACAGAAATACCGCCATAGCTAGACACGGTACCTTCTAAACAAATAACGACGCTGTCGTGGAGGGTGTCTCTAAAATGACAGTAACGGGACCACGACTCACGACGCTGCCGTGAAGGGTGTCTCTAAAATGACAGTAACGGGACCACGACTGACGACGCTGCCGTGAAGGGTGTCTCTAAAATGACAGCGACGGGACCACGCCTGATGACGCTGCTGTGAAGGGTGTCTCTAAAATGACAGTGACGGGACTATGACTCACGACGCTGCCGTGAAGGGTGTCTCTAAAATGACAGTGACGGGACCACGCCTGATGACGCTGCTGTGGAGAGTGTCTCTAAAATGACAGTAACGGGACCACGCCTGATGACGCTGCCGTGGAGAGTTTCTCTAAAATGACAGTCACGGGACCACGACTGACGACGCTGCCATGGAGAGTGTCTCTAAAATGACAGTAACGGACCACGACTGACGACGCTGTCATGGAGTGTCTCTAAAATGACAGTGACGGGACCACACTGCCGTGGTGAGTAATTACAAATTGACAGTGACGGGACCACGACTGACGACACTGCCGTTTGGTAGTTGCCAAACTGACGGTGATGGGACCATGGGTGGTCTTCATCTCACACTACACAAGCCGCCAAAAACCACCGAACCAACGAAGCTGACTCGATTAAGTGCTTGGTTCGAGGCCGAAAGGTCTAGTGTTAGAATCCAGCCATTAGCTCGACGGTATTTATATCGGTCCCGGGTTTGCTGCCATTGGTATCGGTATCCTACTCTAAGGATAAGACAGTAAAACCCGATATCCCGTGTCACGGTGGGCGTTGGTCAAAGAAAGGTAATTAACGAGAGCCGCGATTGGCTGATGTGGTGTAGGGAGAGAGGGACTACTATTTCAATGTATCAGGAGCTGTGATTGGATAAAATTATTTGATCTATGTATAAATAAAGATTGATTCTGCTGTAAAATCATGAATTTTGATCTCATTTCGCTAATGTAAAGATTTAATGACCTAAAAAGGGGTGGTTGTTTACATTTGAATTTTGGCCAATTTTTGGGGGTATCCCCCTTCCAGCATGATTTTCTCGAAATTAAGGTGGATAACCTATAATAAAGTGTTAAAATTCTGAAAGAGGAGGGTCTGACAAACATTTTGATATGTGGATTATATATAGCTAAAATGTAGGATGTTGTGTAAATCTTGCTGGAAGTTCGGTAATTTAACATGGGACCCTATGGGAAATGGAATTACTATGCTTTGACCTATAGGCCAAATACTAAATTTCTCAAAAATGCAGTTTGACCTCATTTTCTTGTTCATGCAGTCAATTTAACCTAAAATCATATCAAATTGGCCCCAAATTTTGATTCAAAGTGCCTAGAATTTTCAATATTGAAATTTCTAGAAAAAAGGGGGGGTGGTTTAAATTTGCCAAATTTTAACAAATTAATTTTGTGTATTTTGCATGGATGACTGATTTGATTCCATTGTGTTGGATATTTGAGACATTTGAAACAGTATTTACAGAATTTTACCCCAATTTTTTTGGGATTTTGTGCACCTTTTACATTGTGGACTGTGAAACTTGAATTTGTAAAAGTACGCAATTCGATGTAAATTTTGGGGGATTTTCGATAAAAATTATCATATGATCTTCCCCGTACAAGTCAAAAACACACCGAATTAAGCCGAAATGTGTATAACATCTTTTACCTCCAAAGTTCTACATGAAATAATAACATCAAGGAATGTCTGTATTTTTGTACAGAAAATGGCATATTTAGCTTTCGAGAGTATTATTCAAAAATCAATATGACTCACAAATTGATTAAAATTTGATTAGAACATGTTTATTCAATGTATAATGAACAAAACTGAAAGGCTAAACCAGGTAAAAGTCATAAAGTGTTATCAATTTACAGGCCCCTTAGACATGACCCCTAATCCAAATTTGTGCCCATTTTCAATACACTCCAGATGGGGGTAGGCATCTTTAAAGTGGCATTTCTTATGAATTACTGCATGGATTTTCATGAAATTTGTGTCATTTTATTCAGAAATCAACACACTTTTGTTTGATAGCGGCTTTCCTAGTTTGATAAAGTAGTTAAATGCCTCTATAGGTCAAAGAAAGGTAATTAACGAGAGCCGTGATTGGCTGATGTGGTGTAGGGAGAGAGGGACTACTATTTCAATGTATCAGGAGCTGTGATTGGATAAAATTATTTGATCTATGTATAAATAAAGATTGATTCTGCTGTAAAATCATGAATTTTGATCTCATTTCGCTAATGTAAAGATTTAATGACCTAAAAAGGGGTGGTTGTTTACATTTGAATTTTGGCCAATTTTTGGGGGTATCCCCCTTCCAGCATGATTTTCTCGAAATTAAGGTGGATAACCTATAGTAAAGTGTTAAAAGTCTGAAAGAGGAGGGTCTGACAAACATTTTGATATGTGGATTATATATAGCTAAAATGTAGGATGTTGTGTAAATCTTGCTGGAAGTTCGGTAATTTAACATGGGACCCTATGGGAAATGGAATTACTATGCTTTGACCCGTTGCACGTGAAGGATCCTTCACTGTTTCGAATGAATCCGTTACATGGGTATAAATTTCAGTACATTGCATCGGGGGAGGGGTGGAGCGGGGTTCAGAAATTATAAAATACCCGTGCAGGTTCCCTCATAGCTCACATGTCACATACAATAGCGAAACCTGTTGACAATCTTATATTCACGCGGAAGTGATCCAGACACAGAAGTGACGTGGTTGACCTAAAGAGCCAGATCGCCACTGATATGCCATTAATCTACTTTATCACTAAACTCTAGACTAACTGATCCATCTTGCATTTTGTGCTTGTTCTTTTAAAAGGAAAATAATTTACAGCCTTTATTGATATTTAATTTTAAGACATGTAGTGCATGTTTCTAACTGCGTTACCAGGTTTCGTAGACTACATTCTGAAGCTGTTGAAGTAATAGAAAGACCCAGAGAGCTCCGAATTAACTTGTTTTACTTCCATGCATGCGCAGATCTAGAGGGGAGGACCTGGGGTCTGGACCCACCCTAAGATTCGGCGAAAATGACTTTCCTTGTTATTTTCCATTTTAAATAAGTAATTTTACACACAAAAACATGGATGGACCTCCTCTCTGAAAATTCATTGGGGTTGGACTCCCTCGCGACAAACTTCTAGAACCGCGCCTGCCATGCTTATTAATTAAAGCACGTTAATCCAAGATAACTTTGAACAAGTTTGCTTATATCGAGAATGACTAGGTCGCACTTTTTCATTACCCATTCTACAAAACTATATTCATCAGAGGTATCAAGTATCTCATATTATCAGAATCTACCTAGATCCGCCCCTGAATTTCGCGTAGATCACCCCTCAGTATTACGTCAGTAAGTAACTAGCACTCAATACCACCATTGGAAGGAGTACGGTAACTACTGAGTAACAAAACGGCGACAATGCCTGGGTCAGTGATAAAAACGAGACATCCCGAATGAAAGTCATTTGAGGTCAGTATTCTAACGAACTAACAACCTTTCCTTCAAAAGTACTTCACAATCCACTTCTCCACAATATCCTTGTTTCTTGGTCTATGTCGCACTCAGATTAATTCGCTTGTGGTGACGTCATCTGCTTGATGCAAGGCACTGAAATTCCGAGCCAGTAAGGGATCAACGGACCCACCCGAAGCAGTGAGGGATCAACGGACCCACCCGAAGCAGTGATGGAAATACCGACCCACCCGAAGCAGTGAGGGATCAACCGACCCACCCGAAGCAGTGAGGGATCAACCGACCCACCCCAAGCAGTGAGAGATCAACGGACACACCCGAAGCAGTGAGGGATCAACGGACCCACCCGAAGCAGTCAGGAATCAACTCACCCTAGAGAAGCAGCGAGGGATCTTTTAGGTGCCATCGTCTACCGCACAGAATCTTTATTTACAGTGCCTAATCCGAATGATTGATTGATTTTTGTTTTAACGTCACACCACGAATATTTCACGTATATGGTGACGGCATCTGCCTGATGCGGGGCATACAAATTTTGACCTTTGCAACAGACCCATCCAAAGCAGCGAGGGATCTTTTACGTGCCATGCGTACCACGACACGGGGCCTCGGTTTTTACTGTCTCATCCGAAAGGCAGGACATGACCAGAGCGGGACTCGAACCCCGGCCTCCCGATCAGGAGCCTGATCACACACTGACGAGCTGACGGTGGGACACGAACTCGTAGCTCTTCGACCACAAATAAAGCGCGCCCTTGGTCCGGTGAGTCAAAAATTTCATTTTAATTTATTCCATTATCAATCGTTAAAATAAATTTTAACGCAGAATGGTTAAATTCTATTTATCAGTAGAATAAAACTAAATAAAATCCAAATCCCAGTTATTAATTCATTGAAGAATAGAAGAATATGAATTTTTGACTTAAGTATATTCTCAGTTTATGGCGCCAAACCCTAGGCTTTATCCTTCCCTTCCCACACTCCACCTTTACCGCAGTACACACAGCATGAAGGAAATGTGTGGGTAACAAATATGAACACGTGATCGAGTAACCTGCTCTGTTTATTATAAACTTCGTTATATAATGCCAAGGTGACCTTTTTCAGATGACAAAACTGTTAACACATTAGCATGAATGCAGGCATTGTCATCGTGACATCAAAAAAGGCGGAAGAAAGCGTTACATTGCGGACAAGGTCGTACATAAACTTACTCTGCACTGCACCAGTTACGCTACGGGGATCTCGCTGACCGAGTGGCTGGAAGCGTCTGGTTTCGAATCCCGAACGATAGCGGTGGACATAAATGTGTATGTGCAGATCAGGTGCGGATTCAGAAATATGTCGAGAGGAGATCTATCCCCGAAGAATTTTCCGAGTTGTAGTCAGTAAATGTGTTGGTGTGTAAAATTACCTAGAAAATAACTAGAAAAGTATTTTTCACCGAATCTCAGGGTGGGTCCAAACCCAGGTTTACCCCTCTGGATCCGCGCATGCAGGTTAAAGGGCAAAGGAGTTAGGAAAAGCGTGAAAGGCGATATGTAAGTGAGGGGGGCTTCTCGAACTTGGTAAATTCCAAGACTCACAACACAGCAAGCTTTATCCATTTTTTTTCTTTCGGGCTTCTTTTAAATGATTATATAAAGTAAATGCTTCAACATGCAAGTATGCAAGGTAGATATACTTCTTAAAGAAGAAGGAAGACTTGATGATGTCCCAGAACCTAACGTAAGTCGATCTCCTTCCACGAATATTGCTTCCTTCTCCATCACACACGTGTGCCGCCATCTTAAAATGAACTCGATACTTGGTAACAAATACCCTTATAAAACGTGCTATGTTTCATTTTTCTGGAATTGGAACTTAATTTTGTGTGAATGTCATACATAGAGGTTACTAAATTTATTAATATAAATTGCATATATAGATAAACCTCCTCCCCCTTTTTCCCTCGTCTTCTTGCTGTCTTTTCCTGAATTGGCGCATGTTACCTCCCACACCTGCTACAAGTGTGAAGACAGATCGCCTTTATCAATTATTCATTAAAGTGCATCTATATGCATCTTTTAATGAAAATAACGAGATGATATTACATGTACATTGAATATTAAGGGAATAAATAGTAAAGATATATATGTACATAAAGTCAATAAATAGGACGATACACAAGGCAGTGTATATGTGCGCAAAGTAAATAAATAGGAGGATGCATATGGAATTGTGAATGTCTACAAAGTGAGTAAATAAGAAGATGTACAAGTCATTGTATATATACATATCAATAATCTTCTAGCGAAGAAGATGTAAACAAAACATTTAGTGTATACATGTACTGCTGAGTTGGCTGTACCAGACTGGCAATGAATGGACAACTGATATCAGCGGTAAGACCTGGGTCCGGCGCCATAAACTGAGAATATACTTAAATTAAAATTTCATATTGTTCTGTTCATCATTGACTTAATAACTGGGATTTGGATTTTATTTAGTTTTATTCTATTGATAAAGAGAATTAAATCACTCTGCATGAGAATTTATTTGAATGTTCGGCAATGGAATAAATTAAAATGAAATATTTGACTTAAGTATATTCCATGTTTATGGCGCCGGACCCTGGTGCCCGGGTAGAGTAAGCGTCTCCTGTCAGGGGTGAGGTCAGGTGCCCGGAAAGAGTAAGCGTCTCCTGTCAAAGGTGAGACCAGGTGCCCGGGAGGAGTAAGCGTCACCTGGCAGGGGTGTGACCAGGTGACCGGGAGAAGTCAGCGTCTCCTGTCAGAGGTGAGACGAGGTACCCGGGAGGAGTAAGCGTCTACCCTCAAAATTGATCCCACTTGCCCGGGAGGAGCGTCCTGTCCGAGGTAAGATCAAGTGCCCGGGAGGAGTAAGCGTTTCCTGTCCGAGGTGACTTGGTACTTTGGGCAAGGTACTTGGTAGAAGTAAGCGACATCGATTTGGCTAGCCATACCCATCACTGATATTCAGATACTGCACATATATAGGTAAATGCGCAATGACCCGGGCATTCAGTTTCCTATGACCACGACTGCATTGATCCCAACTGACCAATGTCCAGATCTACCTTGATCTGAATCGTTTTGGTTCTATTAAGATCTATACTGAGAAATTCCTTGACTGGAACCCCTTCTATATACAATTTTGATGGCGATACGACTTCATAACTAAAGCACGTGGACTACCTGTACGTGTATTGTATATATTTATAGATATTTACGGATAAATTATGCATGTAATTCCAGCACGAGTCGATCATGGAAGACATGCCCCTGGTTATACCCGAACACAAAGGGGTGCCCTACTCATATTGCAAATATTGATGTCAACTTGGAAATCCAAATACATATACGTTCGATAGTTCACGCTATGTTGCTTTAACTTACTTGTGCATTAGAGTGACACAATTTAACTTACTACAAACATTTACACGATTTTTTTAATGTCAAGAGAAATGAAGGGGGGAGGGGGGGGGGGGGTTCTAAGGTGTCACGTCATCCAATTCGATTGATTGATTGATTATTGTTTTACGTCACACCACGAATATTTCACGTATTTTGACCTTTGCAACGGACCCACCCGAAGCAGTGAGGGATCTTTAACGTGCCATGCATACCACGACACGGGGCCTCGGTTTTTACTGTCTCATCCGAAAGACATGACACCGGCATGACCAGAGCGGGACTCGAACCCCGGCCTCTCGATCAGGAGTCCGACGCGATACCACTAGGTCACGCCGGCTTCGTCGTCCAATTCGAGATCCCTTCAAAGACTCCAGACTCTGCGTGCTTTTGGCAGCATTTGAACACTAGACTTGCTCCGCAAAACAGAAGCTGACAACATTTTTTTTTTCAGAAATATACAATTATTTAGATTTCTGTGAACAACATGTTACCATCCCATTCTAGGTATTCATCGTATAGTGTTTATCCCATGTGTCAATGTGCCGCGCAGAAATTTACTATACCATGGGTCTAAGTTAGAACCCTGTTCGCAGTTAGAGACATCTTTCCACAGGCTCTCCTGTATACCCTGCATGTGTTTCCCCGGATATTTTGATTTCACAACCACTATTTTCTCAGTGCTAAACTGTCCATACATGACCACATGGTTGAAATAATCCCAATGTTGTGTTAGATACAAACAAATTACCATACCCCCAAATGCTCCCTTATCCCTTCTCCAAAAGATTATCTCCCCTACCTCCTTACTAGCATTATTTTCAAACAGGACCCCGTGTACATGCACTTTGTTGTCCCATCTTTTAGTTTTTACTCGGCCTACGCGCCTTCTCAGGTAGTCAATGAAAGAAACACCTACATCTATTACAAATTCTCCTGTCATCAGATCTTGTTTTTAAATCAAAGGAATAAGCAATGTGCCCACAGACATCAAAAGAAAATAACGTGGTGGACTCACCTGTGTACAGAGCTAAAGAATTACCATTACTATCACAAAATACACAAGATTCACTACCGAATTATACCAAAATAAAATCACTAGAAAAATCCCTCCTGCATTAAAATCCTTCACTTCATAGCATTAACAGATGAATACACTGTCTGTGCACATCGATAGCCTAGAGTTACCTGGAACAAATCTGAGTGTCATTGACAGGTAGACAGGCGCGGAGGTAGGGGGAAAGTGAATTGAGATATAAACACTCATTAATTAGACGGACGCAGATGTAGGACGGAACAGGTGAATCAAGGCACAAACAGTAATTAATTAGACGGACATGAAGTTAGGGAGGGACAGGTGAATCAAGACACAAACAGTAATTAAATAGACGGACGTGGAGGTAGGGAGGGACAGGTGAATCAAGACACAAACAATAATTAATTAGACGGACATGGAGGTAGGGAGGGACGGGTGAATTAAGACATAAATAGTAATTAATTAGACGGCCATGGAGGTATGGAGGGACAGGTGAATCAAGACACAAACAGTAATTAATTAGACGGACATGTTAGGGAGGGACAGGTGAATCAAGACACAAACAGTAATTAATTAGACGGACGTGGAGGTAGGGAGGGACAGGTGAATCAAGACACAAACAGTAATTAATTAGACGGACATGGAGGTAGGGAGGGACAGGTGAATCAAGACACAAACAGTAATTAATTAGAGGGACATGAAGTAAGGAAGGGACAGGTGAATCAAGACACAAACGGTAATTAATTAGACGGACGTGGAGGTAGGGAGGGACAGGTGAATCAAGACACAAACAGTAATTAATTAGACGGACATGGAGGTAGGGAGACAGGTGAATCAAGACACAAACAGTAATTAATTAGACGGACATGATGGTATGGAGGGACAGGTGAATCAAGACACAAACAATAATCAATTAGACGGACATGGAGGTAGGGAGGGACGGGTGAATTAAGACATAAACAGTAATTAATTAGACGGCCATGGAGGTATGGAGGGACAAGTGAATCAAGACACACACAGTAATTAATTAGACGGACATGTTAGGGAGGGACAGGTGAATCAAGACACAAACAGTAATTAATTAGACGGACATGGAGGTAAGGAGGGACAGGTGAATCAAGACACAAAAAGTAATTAATTAGACGGACATAGAGGTAGGGAGGGACAGGTGAATCCAGACACAAACAGTAATTAATTAGACGGCCATGGAGGTAGGGAGACAGGTGAATCAAGACACAAACAGTAATTAATTAGACGGACATGATGGTATGGAGGGACAGGTGAATCAAGACACAAACAGTAATTAATTAGACGGACGTGGAGGTAGGGAGGGACAGGTGAATCAAGACACAAACAGTAATTAATTAGACGGACGTCATGCGCGGATACAGAGGGAGGTACCGGGGGTCTGGATTCCCCCCCCCAACTGGCATCCGAAAATTTTACCCAAAAAATGTAATATTTGGGCATTTTTGGGGTTGGAACCCCCCCCCCCCCTCGTCTAAGATATAAATTTACCTTTTTTTTTGGTTGGACCCCCTCTGACAAAAATTTCTGGATCCGCACATGGACGTGGAGGTATGGAAGGGACAGGTGAATCAAGACACAAACAGTAATTAATTAGACGGACATGGTGGTAGGGAGGGACAGGTGAATCAAGACACAAACAATAATTAAATAGCCGCTGAGATAATTACAACTGAATCATGACACCGACAATAATTGATTAAACACATTCAAAGACAGTGACGAAGTCAGAATAACCAAGGCAGGGACATAAAGTACACATAACATTTTCAGTCGAAGGGCAATATACAACTATATAGAGAAAACCCCCGGAAACAATGTCGTAAATGAGTAAAAATAAAAGGAATACAAGTACTCAATATGACTTAATCTTTTTCCCATTTTTATTAAATTCTTTGAATGTTCTGTTGTATGTATGTCATGGAGGCGTGACGTCATTTGACATGCCGCTGATATACTTTTACACTTGTAACGTGACAAAAACTACGATGGCCCGGCGTGATTTCACATGGATGATGTAATGGCGTGTACATCGACATCGTGACATAAACTTGCGTGATTTTAATCTACCTGCCATACCATATACTAAGGCACTAGTGCCGTTTTTAAAGGGATTTGTTTTAAAAACAACTCCGCCACTGAGGTTCCATTGAAGTCGTGACATTAACTTTCGTGACTCTTTACCTAGACATGCTACTGACGACACACTCACACCGTGACAAATACGATCTTGTACTGGTGTGAACCTTATAATAGCCCCGGTATGTGATCCGACAAAAATCCGTTATTAAAAGACCTACATGTATGATACACATTGTAAAATAGAGAAGACATCGTTCCAGGACAACGCACATATTCGGCGACCCAATACACAAATACTCGGCGACCCAATACACAAATATTCGGCGACCCAATACACAAAATGACTGAACAGTAAAGTTTCCAGTATGCATCACGGTGTCGCATATAGCCACTTTATCTATATATGTAGTCTTGTAGGTTGGGTATGGCACAAACATAACCCGCTGCATTAGTTTTCTACGGCTGTTCAACTATACAAAGTGTTTTAAACATTTGCCCTAAAATGCCATCAGAAAAAATCCCAAATACTGCACTTCTTTTCCGAAAAAAAAAAATAACCAAACAAAACAAAAACAAAAGAAATCAAAACCGAACAAAAACACAAAACAAAACAAACAAACAAACAAATGAATAAATAAAATATTAAACACAAAGCAAAGAAAGAAAAAGAAAAATAGTATTAATAATAGTAATGATAATAATAATAATAATAATAATAATAATGATAATAATGATAATAATAATAATAATAATAATAAAAGAAAAACAGATATTTACTTTACATATTGGAATATTAGATCTGTGTGATCTCCAGGATCAGATCCAAGTCTCAGACACTGACCCAGCTATACTCGGGCTCTCCAGGATCAGATCCAAGTCTCAGACACCGAGGACCCGGCTATACTCCGGCTCTCCAGGATCAGATCTAAGTCTCAGACACTGAGGACCCGGCTATACTCGGGCTCTCCAGGATCAGATCCAAGTCTCAGACACCGAGGACCCAGCTATACTCGGGCTCTCCAGGATCAGATCCAAGTCTCAGACACCGAGGACCCGGCTATACTCGGGCTCTCCAGGATCAGATCCAAGTCTCAGACACCGAGGACCCGGCTATACTCGGGCTCTCCAGGATCAGATCCAAGTCTCAGACACCGAGGACCCGGCTATACTCGGGCTCTGCAGGATCAGATCCAAGTCTCAGACACCGAGGACCCGGCTATACCTGGGAGAGACGTAGGGATCTCTCGGAGTTTACATATTAAGGTTATACATAGTCATAGCTAAACGTCACTTGGTGATTGAGGAACAATGTAACTGGTCACATTGAGGTCATATCTTATAAATTAAAATTTTCCCCCGGAATATTTTATCATTACTGAATCCTTTTATTAATGGCCACCCCATTACAAAGGTCGCATTCTGATTAAAAGTAATTTTCTCTCTGTTTTCTTGCAAAATTAACCTGTATATAAAGGGCAATTCTGTATCAAGGTCACTTTAAAGTCTTCCCTTGGGTGACTTTCGTATACAGAGATTGACCGTACTACAGTTTAACCTGCCTTAACGGTCATCTTTCTTAAGAGGGAATCTCTTTATAGCGATCGGGTGTATTATCCCATTTTCCATGTTTTCTTACAAAATCAACCTGTATATGAGGTCACCTTTGTATAAAGGTCACCTCTAAATCTTCCTTTATGTGACTTTTGACTTTGTACTGTGGTGGTTATATATTACCAAACTGGCGAAGGGGGTCCCTAAATATTTTAAAGCCTTACAAACTTTTGTACTATCTATTAAACTTCGCTTCACACACACTTTCAATTATTCCCCCTTAAATCAATCAACACAGAAGAAAAAATACCTCACACCTATTTTCTGGTGAATATTATTCATAATTCTCCTCTTGGAAACTTTCTAACCTCAGTTAACCACAAAGTGGAATGTTTGAACTCCCCACCCCCTTTCCTTCACACACTGTAGTAATTAAAGCTTCGTGAATCTTAATCAAACCCTCCCCAGTATATGATGCCTAAATTTACTCCTCAAGGCGAAACAATTCAATCATTACGAAGTGGTTTATAAATCAATGTATTAGGCTAAAGAAGTAAAGATCTGTTTCTCGTGTCCCACTGTATTGTTGGTCAGGTCCCTTGTATTAAAGGAAGGCGGGGGATGGTTTAAGATGGGTGTCTTATCCATGTCATGACCCATATAATGATTTTCCCTTATAAACGTGGCTCAGTTGGTACGGTGCTCGACTCATGATCGAGAGGTCCCGGATTCGACATCATCGTGGATACACCGATGTCTTTCGGATGAGACAGTAAAAACGCCCGTGTCACGGTAGACGTGGCACGTAAAAGATCCCTCACTGCTTCAGATGGGTCCGTTGCAAAGGTAGAAATTTCTATGCAATATGTCAGGCAGATGTCA